>VMDO01012937.1:0-60226 GCA_007922755.1 Pedetes capensis | reverse complement strand
CTCTTTATCACAACCCTCTGGAGAAATCCGTGTCCCTCCCAAGGCATACCGCCCCCATCTGAATGACTCCACACCTGGGGGACACAGTCCAGCCAGATCCAAACCACAGTCAACTTCATGGACATCAGTGCTGCTTTGCTTTGGGGTAATCTTTTGAGATCCTCAAAATCACAAAATCCACAAAGTCACACCCCAAAGGTTCCTAATCTGCAAGCAACAGAAACTGACGGAGGCCATTTGTGAACTTCATTTTGACTCAGTGTCCAAGAAGACTGGGAAATGGGTCTCGGAAATGCCGGGGGCAGCCTTGTGTGGCAGATGGGCCAGTTCCAGTTCCATCTCTATGACCCTGCTCCGGCAAGCACGTTGGCCCCTCGAGGTCCCAAGCCAAGCTGGCCACGCCAGCCCTGTCAGCCCGGATCTGCTGAGGCAGCAGCTCCCCGATATGAGACCTGGTGGCATTTTCCAGCTGCAGTGGCAGCAGGGCTGAGGGGCCAGAAACCTGCCAGTGCCCTCCCTGGGGACCGCCGCCCTTGGGATGGGGGAGGCCTTCGGGCTTGGCCCTCACCAGAGCAATGGCGGCTGTTCCCGACAGGCCAGGCCTTGGCCTGTCAGCCTCTTCACTTCCCTGACTTTGCCCGGCATCACATCATTTCCCAGCAGCTTCTGCTCTAAGCAGTACCAGGCCCCGGGACGGATGGCGGCCTGGCCTGGCGCGTGGCCCACAGCGTGAGGAGGCAAGCCTGGAACCAGCCAGCAATTGACACCAAGGGAGCGGCCTGTGCTTCCTGCCCTGCCCGGCTCCTGCCGGACAAGCTGTGGGCAGTGAGGCGCTGGTCTTGTTTCCAAAACACAGCCCGTCATACCTAGAATCGTGCCGAAACAGACAGGGCGACCCGGTGGGTGGGAGATGGTGGAGACAGCAAACGGTCCTCCTACACCCAGGGCCCTGGGCCCTCTGCCCCGAGTTGCCAGGCGTCTCCCACCGTGCAGGAGGCCGTGCTCAGCTCTGCCTCCCTTGGACTTCGTGGAAAAGCCTTTCTCGGTGTCTAGCAATTGGGAGCTGTAGCTTTTTGTCTGAACCCCAGTTTTTTGTTGTTGTTGTTGTTAGGTGCCGTCGAGTCGGTATCCGACTCATAGTGACCCTCTGTTTTTTAGAGACTCATTAAACATTGTGCCTTGGGCTTTCCCCCAAACTCCCCTAGCTGCGGAGGAAATGGGCCACTGCCCCAGGCCAGGGGCCAACCTGAGGGTACACTCATCTCCCAGGTCCCTGATGGGGTCACTTTCCATCTTAATGTTGTTGTTGCTGTTGTTAGGTACCATAGAGCCGGTATCTGACTCATAGCGACCCTACATACAACAGGTGAAACACTATTGTCAGTGCTTCTCTGCTGTTCATAGGGTTTTCAATGGCCGGTTGATTTTTGGGAGTGGGTTGCCAGGTCCATCTCCTAAGCCTACAACACCTGGTATTCCCAGATGGTCTCCCATCCAAGTACTAACCAGGCCCGACCCTGTTTAGCTTCCGAGATCTGACCAGATCAGATGCCACAGGGCTACAGCTGGGGGCATGTTGTTGTTAGGTGCAGCCAAGTCGTGTCCAACTCATATCGAGCCTCATAGAGTTTTCAATGGCTGACTGTTTCGGGATTGCCTTGGGAGTGGATCGCCACATCCTTCTCCCACTTTTGCGGTGCTGGTAATGGAACTCGGGACCCCAGAGACTGCAGAGCAGCGCTCTACCAACTGAGCTAAATCCCAGCCCCTGCATGTTAATGTGGATGGACTCTAATGTGCTGTGCCGTTCTATCCTAATATGATACAGTTGCTTGACTCATTTGTCAGAAGCATTGAAAGATGTGGGAGGGAAGACGGGTCCGCTTGCAACTTTGTGTTTAATGAGATCATCTAGGACTCTACCCCAGGGTCCAGCAAAACTGAGGGACAGCACGTGGGAGCTGGATTTAACTGGATTTCCCAGTGCTGGATTCCCAGGTTCCTCCTGGGGCTGCATACCTGAGCCTTCCCTTACCCTCTGTACTGGGGGTCTCCTGTGGCCCCCTTAGAGCCTGGTCCCCCGCAGCCCTATGCCAGCTACCCTGGTGTCCCTCTAACTTGTTCAGAATATACAAGGACCTCACCGTCCGCACTCAGCTACCCTTAGGACCTCTTGGCAGCGAAACCTCTTTTGCCTGGCCATTTCCTGCCTTGCCACAAATATAACGGTCTTAGAGCTGGGATCCAAGCCTCAAGCCCTGGCCAAGTAGCTCAAGGGTCTCATGGACCTGCTTCAGCTGAGGGGGAGGACAGAGGGTGGGTATCACCGAAGAGAAAGGCAACCAAAATCAGGGAAGCATCTGATCACTAGGCAACCTGGAGTTACCCGGGTAACCCATCCACGCTCCAGTGCTGTCGGTGGACATCTTGTGCCAATGGTTCTCAGCCTCCCCAGATGCATCAGAGGCTCTAGATTCCAGCCTGGCGCCTCCCGTCATTCTCCTGTGTGATTGTTTTTCAACCAATGCCTTAAACTTCTTGTGATCATGCACTCTGGGTGATGACCCGTCCTGGTGGTGGTGTTGTTGTTAGGTGCCATCAAGAAGAGTCTGACTCATGGCAACCCTCATAGGGTTTTCTTTTTCTTTCTTTTTTTTTTTGCGATACTTGGGGGTTGAACCCAGGGCCTCGTGCCTGCATGCTCTGCAAGTCCTGGACCACTGAGCTGCACCTCAGCCCATTTTTACTTTTTGAGACAGGGTCTTGCTAAATTACCCAGACTGCCTCTGGTCTCGAACTTGCGATCCTCCTGCCTCCACCTCCTGAGCCGCTGGGATTACAGGCGTGCGCCACCACACCCGGCCCCTCCTCATAGGGTTTTCACTGGCTCACTGTTTTGGGATTGCCTTGGGAGTGGGTTGCCATGTCCTTCTCCCATTTTGCAGTGCTGGGAATTGAACTCGGGACCTCAGAGACTGCAGAGCAGCGCTCTACCAACTGAGCTAAATCCCAGCCTGACCCGTCCTGGCATCACCCCTGAAATTCAGGCAGTGTTCCTCACACTGCAGCTAGACAGCTCAGGGGGCGAGCTGGGTCTTGCCCACATGGTCTGGGCTACCAGCCCTTCAACCTACTCCCCGCCTTTGGGGTTGAGCCATTTCCCCACTTCTTTAGCAGCAAGGAGAGCCTGGCAGGAGGCACCTATACCTCAGCCTCCTCATCCTGTAAAGGGGAGGGTGGATCTGCAGCAGGGCTCCAGGCAGAGTTACAAGGGCACAGCCCTACCTTCTCATGTGCCTGCAAGATCTGGGACCAGCCTGAGATAGAAAGACAGCTGGCTGCAATTGGGGTCCACCCACTAGGGGGCGTGTCCCCAGCTGCCCCAGCCTGCTCTTCTGAAGCCAGGACAAAAGCTTTTTCTTTGCTCTAGGCGCAAAGAGATGACTGTCCCCAGGTTCTGCAGTTGGGGCACGGGAGTACCACCCTCTGCATGGCAGTGGTGAGGGAGCCACAGGAAGGCAGGTTCAGCTCCCAGTGACAGCCTTTCTGTCCTCGCCTCTCCCTTCTATTTTTTTCTATTTCCTCTCCCCTCTCCTCTCCACCTCTCCCCTCTCCATTCTTTTTTTTTTTTTTTTTCTCAGTACTCCCTGGGCTGAACCCAGGGCCTCCCTACCACCGAGCTGTACACCCAGCCCCTTCTCTTACTCTTTTATTTGTGAGTCTCCCTGAGGGTCTCACTGAGTTGTGCAGGCTGCCTCTGGCCTCCTGCCTCCATCTCCCAAGGCCCTGGGATTTATAGGCGTGCCAGCCAATGAGCCTGGGTGGTGCAGGAGGGGCCCACGTGCCCTGGCCCTACCAAGTGGCTATTGTCAGAGCTGCTAGGAGCCCTTCAGGGTAAACTGGGCTGGGAGATGGAGGCCACGGGCCATTGCCTCATGCTCACACAACGGCCACGTGGTCCCAGAAACATTGCAGGCTCTTACAGGAGGGAGCTCCGTTGAGCTGGGCGGCCCCTGTGGAAGGAAGTGGGCTGGAGACCGTGGGAGAAAGGGAACAGCAGTGGGCTGGGCCAGTTCTGGGGCAGCAGCACGGGCCAGGAACGTCTCATCTCACAGACACAGGGTGTGGGGCTTGGGATGCTGTCCAAGCTTATGTGGACATGCAACTTGAGAGCTGGAAACACCCAGAAAACCGCCTAGGTTAGGGTTTTAGTCCGTGACCCTTTCCACTTCTGTGAGGAAGCAGACACTGTCCTTGCTGGCCTCCATGGTACTGTCCCCATCCAGCCAGACGGGGCTGCTTGTCAGTCCAGCGTGCGGGCCATGGCGCTGCAGGTCAAGGGCCACGAAGGCCCGCGAAGCCCAGGAGCTCTTGCAGCGTCTGACCTGGTGGGACATGGTGCTGCTTTGCGCTGGCCGAGGGTTTCAGGGTCAGCCCAGCAGCGGCTGGGGAGAACCAGCGGGGTGTCCACCCCCGCACATGCATCTGCGGGTGTGGCTCCTGTCAGGGGGTGGGCGGAGCCATGGCCTGCACCCTGCTGATGGTCTAGAAGCCCCCACAATGCTCGGCACACAGTTGCCTGAGAAACTGCACAGGGACACCTGGCCGGGGCCATCCTGTCCCACTCTGTCCCTGGGCCTGTGCCGCCCCCTCCAGGGCACAGGCCAGCGTGACTGTCCTGCGATCCTTTTGGAGGTTGCCGCGTGCCCATGTGCACACCCTCCTCTCAGACCTCCTGCCCCCAGCACAGGTGACAGGGGCTGAGACTACCCTGGCCCCCGTCCTCACTGGGGGTTTTGGGGACACTCTCAGGGCACAGGTGCCTCGGTGAGCCACCTCCTCCGTGGTTTAACACCTGTGTGTTTATGTTGAGGGGCAGCTGGCAGTGGTGACAGGAGACCCAGCAGCAGGCCGCGTCCTTTGTCACGGCCCCCTGTGTCCATGGCCATGTGCTGTCCTTGGGCACGGCCGCCTGGAGTAGCCTCTTCCTCCTTAGCTGTTGTCAGTGGAGTTAGCACCCCTGTGCTTCTCATTAGTTACTGAGGGGTCACTGGAGGCCCAGGTCCCCACAGCTGTTCCCTCTGGGTCCCCAGGGTGAAATAGTCCTGCCTGGAAGGCTGCGCACGGCCTGCGAGCCTCCCTTGAGTCCTGTGGGATCACTCTTGGGTGGGCAGACCTGGGGGCTCCTCGTGGCCACAGTGGCCGCGCTGGGCGTGGCTGCTTTCTGCTTACCTCAGTCTCAGCCCACAGGATGATCAGGTGTCCCCCACCACAGCTCCCTGGTGTCACCCACCCACTACTGTCCTCCCTCCTCACAGGTATCCGCCCCCAGATCATGAACGGCCCCCTGCACCCCCGCCCCCTGGTGGCCCTGCTGGACGGCAGAGACTGCACTGTGGAGATGCCCATCCTGAAGGATCTGGCCACTGTGGCCTTCTGCGATGCACAGTCCACTCAGGAAATCCATGAGAAGGTGGGCTGCCCGGGCCAGCTGGTGGCCGCAAGCTTTGTCGCCCTCGGGAGCTCCTTCCTCAGCCGCCCTCGATGTCCCCCAAGCTGCCGTGTCTCCGGCTCACGATTTCCCTAATGAAATCCTGAGCATGGGGTTCGAGGGTCATGGGCAGAGGGGACCTCTCCCCACCCCAGGCGGCCCTGGCAGACCTGTGTCCCGTCTCCCTGCCACAGGTGTTGAACGAGGCCGTGGGCGCCATGATGTACCACACCATCACCCTCACCAGGGAGGACCTGGAGAAGTTCAAGGCCCTGAGAGTGATCGTGCGCATCGGCAGTGGCTACGACAACGTGGACATCAAGGCTGCCGGCGAGCTCGGTGAGTGGGCGGCCACGCTGGCAGCCCCCGAAGCTGTGAAGGTGGCCTGGGAGAGGGGGCGGGAGTGACACCGTGGAGCAGCTACTTAGGCGGGAGCCGCAAAGGACCCTGTCAGGTCCATTTTCACACACTGCGGGTAGCACGGTCCCCGGCCCCAGAGTCTGGACGGCGGCTCCTCCCACAGGGCTGGGTGTGAGTTGCCACATGTCACCCCACATGTCACCCTAAGGTACCCCTGCAGTGCCTGGGGGAAGCCCCGGGTCTGGGACTTGCTCTGTGGAGCCCGGAGCTGCCCTCCAGGAGAGCAGCCCCTCCCCAGCAACCCCAGCCAGCCCTGGAAAGAGGACTTTCCAGAGAAAAGGCGGGGAGCACGGGGACCCCCAAAGCCAAAGGCAGGGCTCCCACCTACTTCTCAGGCCCCTGGGCCGCACCCGAAAGGCCTCGTGGCCTCTCTGTCCCATGCGCTGTGGAGGCGTGGTGCACACCGACTGTCTGCACAGGCTCAAGGTGCTGAGCAGGGGTCGTGGGGGTCCTCCAGAGAAGGCCAGGAAGGCCACAGTCCTTCCATGCTGTTTGAAATACTCAACCCTTGCACCTGGGCATGGGGGCCTGCACTTGGACTCGTGGACATGGAGAAACCCCAAACTCATGAGGCTACGGGGGTGTACCTCAAAATAGCTCCCCTGCCTCACCCCGAGGGCCTCAGGTGCTTAGGGCCCAGGTGAGCCAGGTGTGTGCGCTGCCTCACACTGGCGGCTTGGTGCCAGGCCTGTGCAGGAAGACGAGAGCTCACCTGTAGGTCTGCTGCGTTTTGGGGTGAGGGGCCCCTGGGGGGACCCAGCTTCCTCTCTGCACTCCAAGCCCAGGTCTCTGAGAGTGGCGGGCATCCACGTGAGTCCAATGCTCCGGCAGCCACATCCCTGAACCACAGGACGTCTCGTGGCTGTAGGAACAGGGCAGGGCAGCCACCAGCCTGTGTCCCTGGTGCATTGGGTGGGGCTGCTCCATGAATGACACCCAAGGAAAAGGTGGGAGGCTGTCTGTCCTTCCTGGCATCCAAGTCCAGGCTCTCTCCAGGAGATCTTGGAGAGTGACCGCTTCCTGTGTCACCACCCCCATCCAGGAATCCACGTGTCCCATTGCCCTCTACCCATGTCCCTGGATAGCGCTGTTCCACTTCTAGCCGCAGCCTCTTTCTGACCGCCTCTTTTCACAACAAAGAAACTCAGGAGGGCGTGAGTGCTCAGAAGTGAGTTCACTGCTGGGTGCACACCTGTAATCCCAGCAGCTCGGGAGGCGGAGGCGGGAGGATCGCAAGTTCAAGACCAGAGGCAGTCTGTGTAATTTAGCGAGACTCTGTCTCAAAAAGTAAAAAAAAAAATGGGCTGGGGGCACAACTCAGTGTTCCAGCACTTGCAAAGCATGCAGGCGCAAGGCCCTGGGTTCAATCCCAGTACTGCAAAAAAAAAAAAAAAAAAAAAAAGTGAGTTCACTATGCACCAGAGCTTTCCCTGCTTCCCCACAAGCACACAACTTGAGTTCAAAGCAAGTGTCTCAGTGCTCTTGGTAGAGCCAGGCTCCCATGGCAGAGCAGCGCAGAGCATGACTCTGGGGCCCATGGCTATCCGCACACCTTCTTGGTTCCCCAGCCTGGCTGCCCCTCATCAACGCCCCTGGCCATGTGCCAGCCCCACATTGGCAGAGGATGTGAACTTAGAGCCTCCTCCGCAGGGTCAGCCATTTCTTTCCAGGGACAGGTGGGCGGTCCCCCTCTCCAGTTGCAGGAAGGTCCCAGAGCAGGCAGGCAGGGGCCAGAAAAGAACCTCAAAACCCAGGCCCCCTGGCGAGGAGGGCCCAGGTCAGTGAGGTTTGTTCCAAGACTTGAGTCGGCCAGGACCAGGGACCGCAGCTCTGAGGCGTGTAGAAGGGACGTCTCGCTGATCCTGGTCTGATCCGATCAGGTTGCTGCTTGGGAGGCATCTCCTGGGCTTTTTTTTTCTTTTTTTTTTTGCGGTACTAGGGGTTGAACCCAGGGCCTGGACCACTGAGCTGCACCCCCAGCCCATTTTGTAGATTTTATTATTTTCTGAGACAGGGTCTCGCTAAGTTACACTGAGTGTCTCTGGTCTTGAACTTGTGATCCTCCTGCCTCCACCTCCCCAGCTGCTGGGATTACAGGCGTGCGCCACCACGCCCGGCTTCCTGGGCTTTCTGAAGGGTAGTTTTTAAACATGGAGTCTGAAGAAGGGGAACAAGCTGTGTCCAGACATCCTCTGTCTCCAAATGCATGTCCCAGTGAGCCACTCAGCAGGCCTTTGGAGTAAGGACAGGGATTGGCAAGCTGAAGACAGCCCTGCTCCTGAAGGGGGCTTCCTGTTGTGCTGGGAAGCAGGGCCCTGCGCGGCGCAGCAGGTGCGACACACCTGGGCCTTGCGTGAAGCCCTTCATGACCCCCGACCCGAGCCAGCAGCCCTGAATGCAGAGTCATTGCTTCACAGTAAGGGCAGGACCAGCTCAGAAGCCTCTCGCTGCCACATTGCCACCGAGAACACCTGGAGCAGGGAGAGGCACCCCAGGTCCTCCTCAGAAGGCTGCCGGAGCTGACGCGGCAGGCAGCCGATAGACAGGGGCCACGCGGCCTGGCGGCGCTTGCCGTGCTCTCTGTTCCTGCAAGTTCATCCATCTGGTTTCCAGCCCCAGTGCCCACGACAGGAAGAGCAGCTCAGCTCTTTGGGGCGTCCTGCATGGGGACAGCCTCGCACAAACTAGGGCGTCCATGGAGGCTGGCGGCCTCCCTCTGAGAACCGACCTCATGAGGCGCGTGAAGGTTGAGGAGAAGCCCGCAGCGAGGCTGAGACTCACCCGCCACGTTAATAGTGCCTCATCATCTAAGGAAAAAAAAATAGTGCCTCATCATCAAGGGGGGGTGCTCTCTCATCAGGGTGCCTCTACCCTGTCCACACCTGCTCCAGGCCTGGGCTGTGGCTGTGCCTCTCCCCATGGGCACTGACGCCAGTGAGCCGGAGAAGGCTGAGGTGTCCTGCCGTGGTCTCTTGCCTCCCTCTTCACACCCCACGGTCCTGGTGCCTTTGTCACCCATGGCCCTGCAGGGTGTATTTTGGATTGTTCTGGCTTGTTTTCAGGAGTATTCCTGCATGTCAGAGCTGGAGGACCTGCTGGCCACTTGTACAAACCTACCTCCCGGCCATCCCAGCATCCCTGTAGCTCCCCAGGGTAGGCTGGGAGCCCTGGGGCTTCCTGCAGAACCAAGGGCTTCCCTCATCCCTGGGCCTGGCCCTTGTTCCTTCCAGGGATCGCCGTGTGCAACATCCCATCCGCAGCTGTGGAAGAGACAGCCGATTCCACCATCTGCCACATCCTCAACCTGTACCGGCGGAACACCTGGCTGTACCAGGCGCTGCGGGAAGGCACGCGGGTACAGAGCGTGGAACAGATTCGCGAGGTGGCGTCGGGAGCGGCCCGAATCCGAGGAGAGACGCTGGGCCTCATCGGCTTTGGTATGTGCCTCTGCCCCACCCGTGGCCTGCCCGGCGGGAGCCAGGAATACCTGTTCCCCGAGAGCTCAGGTTCAGTGCTAGAGACCGAGACCCACTCGCTGTGGGCTGGGCCCAGCCAGCGCCCCCACCAGGCTGCACGGGGCTGGGAAGTCAGGGCCAAGAGCAACCCCAGAACTCGTCCAGAGGTGACGGTCTATGCTGCTGTCAGGGGCTGCAGCAGGACAGCGTCCTGCCTTCGGGCAGCAGGAACAGGCTGTGCTTGTTAAACTGCCCTGAGCGGAGCATGCCGGGCAGGCCTGGACCTGGAATCCAGCCGGTGCTTTGAGTGGTGACCTAGACGGTGGGGAAGGTCCAGGTCTGGAAGGTTCTTGGGTGCCAGACTGAGGCGGCAACAGGATGTCACTGAAAGACTTGAGCCAGCATGGCACTCGGGCCACTGGCTTGGAAAAAATTCCCCTGGGGGTAAGGTAGGAACTGATATTCTTGGACCTCACTGTTGCCGAGGAGACAAGAGCCAGAGCCGTGATGGGCAGCAGCCACCACCACCATCTCTGGCCACACGTGTTGGACTCGGGCCTCCTCACCCCCACCTCCCTGTCATCCATAAGTGCATGGCGAGGCCTCGGCTCCTTTGCACCAAACCTCTAGCCCGCCACTTAACCAGCTCTAACCTTGAGGAAGTGACTTGACCCCTTTGCCTCAGTCCTGCTGTGTAAACAGGGAATGGGAGGGGTACATAGGAGCTGCCTCTTGTCACTCAAAGGAGGCATGAGCAGCACTTGGAATGGGTAAGTTCTGGCTTCAGGAAGATTCCCCAGTTTGCTCAGCCTTGAGCTTCGAGCTGCGTGTTTCTAGATGATGTGAGGGTCCCAATGCCCCCTTTGCCCACAAGCCCCATGCAGAGGACCTGGGAGGCAGCTTGAATGAGGCAGAAATTGCTGGATGATTCCACGAGTGTAAAGTCTTTCCTCATATTATGACTACCTGGCACCAGCCAGAGCCTGTGTTCAAGTGCCCAGGTGCTGGGAGGATCACACTGGGGAAGCTGTTTAAAGTAGTTTTATTTGGGCTTCCTGGTGTTTTATGGTTCTTAAGAAATGCAGATACTGTGTGTTAGCACGCATGAGAGAGAACGAGGGAAGGAGGGAGGATATCAGCGCCCTCTGCTGGTGCCCCACTGGACTTCCTGTGGCTCAGGGAGATAGAGGCTTCTCAGATTCCTAAGCCCCTCTCAGAGCAGCCTATTTGTTGTTGTTGTTGTTGTTAGGTGCTGTCGAGTCAGTATCCGACTCATAGCAACCCTCATAGGGTTTTCAATGGCTGTTTCGGGATTGCCTTGGGAGTGGATTGCCAGGTCCTTCTCCCATCAGAGCAGCCTATTGTTGTTGTTAGGTGCCGTCGAGTCGGTATCCGACTCATAGCGACCCTCATAGGGTTTTCGATGGCTGTTTCGGGATTGCCTTGGGAGTGGATTGCCAGGCCCTTCTCCCATTTTTGCGGTGCTGGGAATTGAACTCTGGGCCTCAGAGACTGCAGCGCAGCGCTCTACCCACTGAGCTAAATCCTAGCCCCAATATTTATCTTTCATTATGTTGTTGTTAGGTGCCGTCGAGTCAGTATCCGACTCATAGCGACCCTCATAGGGTTTTCAATGGCTGAGTGCTTCGGGATTGCCTTGGGAGTGGATTGCCAGGCCCTTCTCCCATTTTTGCGGTGCTGGGAATTGAACTTGGGGCCTCAGAGACTGCAGTGCAGCGCTCTACCCACTGAGCTAAATCCCAGAGCAGCCTATAGGTAGCTGTAAAGAGCCACTGAGTGAGGAGAAGCCCATCTCATTTCAGGGGCTTCTGACTCTAGCCACTCCGGGAGCTCTTAGTCCTTTCTTTGGCAGTGCCCTGCCTTCCAACTTTCAGAACCCTCTCAGACCCCCAAGGCCAGCCCTCTTGCTCCGGCTCCACCTCCTCCAGACCCAAAGCTATTACTGCCACAGTCTCCCTGGCTCTGTACACAGTCATCACTGCCCGTCCGCACACAAGGTCAAGGGCTGCCCAGCCAGTGCTGCAGAAGCCCCGTTAGAGACTAAAGCCTTCACTTGCCTCAGTCTCTCCTGAGAAGCAGCAGCTGAACCTGAACCTGGAAGTGTCAGCAAGAGGGGGCTGGTGGCGGGCCAGTGGTAGCAGTCAGGTTTTCTTCTACAAGGACTGACATGATTGAAGTAGAAGCCCGTACACAGGTGGACACGTGAATTTATAAAACCCAGCTCCACCGAGGACCACACAGCCTCTGGCAGCACAGGATATTTAAACTTGGGGCATCTCCACCAGCTCCTGAGACCCTGGACCTGTCAGGGGAGGTAGAAGACAGGCAGGTCAGGTGGCTGAGAGCAACTGGCGTGGGGAAGGCAGCACTTATCCTAGTCAGCATGGGCTCCTAGCAGCCACAGATGTCTTAATCCCATGTTTCAGGGATGTCTGAGAAGGACCTTGCAGCGGAGCCGCCACGCCCTCCCTGCCCCCATCAGTCTTGCCTGCTCCTCTTCCCTGTACCGCCCTCTGGCTTAGCTCCTGGTCAGCTGCTTCCAGGTGGTGACAGAGGGATGACCCACTGCTGGTGCTGCAGCTATCCCTCTTGATTACAGTGGCCTTATTAGACCTTTGCCTGCATTCGTGGTGGTTGTCTCCGTCATGCCCTGTTAGAAGCTCCAGCAGGAGGGAGACATCGACCAGCAGGCTGGCCCCTGGACACCAGCTTCCAGTTTGGAAGCATACGTCTTCCCCTCTTCTCCCTGCCTGCACATCTGAGCAGGGTTTTTGATAAAGATTTATCCAGTTGGTGATCTCCCCAGCTGAGCCCCATCAAGCATCACTCAAACCATTTTGTTTTCATATTGAAAACTGCTCTGGGAAGCAGGAAGCGCTGTCGAGGGCATCTGTGGGTTTGTGCAAATGATGGCATTGGCGAGTAAAGGATGCTTGCTTCTCCTGTTACGTGACATCCATTATAACTTTCACGTCCCAGGACACATGCTGGACGTGGGCGTGAAGCCCCACCAGCAGGATGGGGCAGGGCCTGGGGTGGCCATATGCTCTGCCTCTCAGCCAAAGAGCAATCTCACTTAGCCAATTTCTGCTCAGCCTGCATGGCAATGGTCAGTTTTAACCACTGGACCCCCTGTAGGGGCAAACCCAGTGGTCATTACGCTGGATGATATTCTCCATCAGATACTGGAAACAGCAAAGTTGCTCCTATTAGAAAGCCTACTGTGCAGACAAAAAAAGATGGAGAACTAAAAAGGAATGAGAGAGCGTATTCGTGCTAGTTGGAGCTGGATGGAGGGCGTGTAAGGTTCACTTGCTGTTGTTGTTGTTAGGTGCCGTCGAGTCGAGTCCAACTCATAGCGACCCTCATAGGGTTTTCGATGGCTGTTTCGAGATTGCCTTGGGAGTGGATTGCCAGGTCCTTCTCCCATTTTGCGGTGCAGGGAATCGAACTTGGGACCTCAGAGACTGCAGAGCAGCGCTCTACCAACTGAGCTAAATCCCAGCCCCCAAGGTTCACTAGAGCATTCTAATTGTGTATAGCTTTAAAAAGATCCACAAGTTTTTTAAAAAACAAAATCCTGTTGTGGCCAGTGTAAGCAGGAAGCACTGTAGTCCTCACCCAGGACCCTCATCTCCATTTCAGCCCTGGTGACCCCGGGGGGTGATGCTGGCCTTGGAAGCTGCTATACTTGGGACATGGTTCCTCAGTCAGCAGCCACCAGTGAGACCGTGAAGGCAGTGACCTCAGGAAGTCAGGCCTGGCAGCACGCAAGACCCTGGCGGGAGGCCTCGCTCACCTGGATGTTCTGTCTCCGCACAGGTCGCACGGGGCAAGCAGTTGCCGTTCGAGCCAAGGCCTTTGGATTCAGCGTCATATTTTATGACCCCTACTTGCAGGATGGGATAGAGCGGTCCCTGGGCGTGCAGAGGGTCTACACCCTGCAGGACTTGCTGTACCAGAGTGACTGTGTCTCCTTGCACTGCAATCTCAATGAACATAACCACCACCTCATCAATGACTTTACCATCAAGCAGGTAATTTGAAAACAGACGTCCTAGACTGCTGACACTTCTGCCCAAAGGTAGCAGAGCCTGCCGTGGGCACGAGAGAGAATGGAAAGTGGTTTGTGAACACGCTGAGCCACAGAGTATCTCTGGGGCAAATCAGGTGATGGGGTCATGGGACAGAAGCTAACCCAGGACTTCCCTGGTTCCCATCCAGTGCCAGCCACCCATCAGGCAGGTGACGAGCCACAGCTCCAACCTTCCTACCTCATGGCCCTCTGTCAGTTTCACTAGAAACCAACCCCCGGCCTCCAGGTATTACCGAGACTTCCTACTCCCTTCCCCCAAGCTGCAGAAAGCACAGGAAACCCAGACCACCAAAACCCCCTGCCTGCGGCTTTTTTCTTTAAGCCTCAATTCCAGAGATTCCTGCTGTGGCGGTGTGACGTAACCCACTTCTCTTTCCTTCCACAGATGAGGCAAGGGGCATTCCTTGTAAATGCAGCCCGTGGTGGCCTGGTGGATGAGAAAGCCTTAGCCCAGGCTCTCAAGGAGGGCAGGATACGAGGGGCGGCCCTCGACGTGCATGAATCGGAGCCCTTTAGGTGGGTGTGTGGCCAGACTGCCTCTAGCCTCCTGCCAGGAAACTGCGGGGCCCAATTCTACACATGATCCCCACTCTTTGAACTTGAGGCACTTTCCCAGACAAGTCCCTAGGTAGGAAGTTCCAGAGATGTTTACATTCTCTCTTCTAAAGACTGTGTGATGCTCTCATTACTTGTGAAAAGGCCAGAAGGTCCCCACAGGTCATCAGAGAGGGACAAGGTAGAAACTGGACGGTGGTTTTGACCTGTAGACAGACTGGCTTCGTGGCCACCTTTGAGTGTTCATTCTGGTTAGAGGAAGGGAGCCCTCAACAGGATTAGGTTTTCTTTTCCTGTCTGACCTGCTTATCCATACAATTGTGATATGTCCTACAACTCCCACCCTTTCTGTTTCATCATGACACACTGCTCCTCTGCTGTCATCTCTGTAGCTACTATTCTGCATAGCTAAGGGTCCTTTTTTGACAAGTAGTATAGCGACTGTGTTAAACTTTATCCCATTTACTGAGCCCTGTTACATTTCCCTAGCTTTGCTCAGGGTCCGTTGAAAGATGCACCGAATCTCATCTGTACTCCCCACACGGCCTGGTATAGTGAACAAGCATCACTAGAGATGAGGGAGGCAGCTGCCACCGAGATCCGCCGAGCAATCACAGGTGAGCCCTTGCCTCCACTAAGCTCGCACAGTGGAGTCGTCTGTAATCCTGCTGCTTACATGTAGTTGCAAAATAAAGTTTTAGGGTCAAATTAATTAAATTTTGTATGAGCTGGGCTCTGCCTGTATAAACCCTGAACTGAACTTGAAAGAAGAAGCCTGTTCCCTTTAGTCCCTGCCAATTTTAGTAAACTGCAGAGTAGCCCCAGACAGGTTCCACCTGAAGGCGATTTCCTCCCACTGGAAGCTACCAAGTGCAACAGTAAACTGTGATCTTAAAAGTATCTATATGGTTAATTTCAACCCTCTTACTCTAGGTCGCATCCCAGAAAGCTTACGAAACTGTGTCAACAAGGAATTCTTTGTCACATCAGCTCCTTGGTCAGTAATAGACCAGCAAGCAATTCATCCTGAGCTCAATGGTGCCACATACAGGTGAGAAGAGGAACTGAACTTGGGCCTACTTCACACCCTGGAAGTGTTTTAAAAGTCCAAATTTGGGGGAAGTTTACAGACCCTGATACTAAAAAAAAATCAGCTTTTTCAATGGGAATTGTGTACATTGTCCTTTCACTTTTTCTGATGTATAAATTCCATATTTACTACATGGCTTTGGGAGGGTTGAGACAGGGTATCTAGTCCACACTGGCCTTGAACTCACGACCCTCTTGCCTGAGCTCTCAAGTGCTGGGATTATAGGTGGGTGTATGCCACAGGTGCAGCCTGGGAAGCTCCTGTTAAGAGAGGGTAGGGCCTGAGTGTGGGGCTCTGGCAATGCACTCACTCGACATGCAGAGTTGTGAGTCGGGCTGGACTCACCGTGCAGAAGCCACTGAGGGCAGAGGTTTGAACTAGGAGGTAAAGATCAGATCCTCTAAGAGAAAGACCTGTTAGTAATTTTACTTCCTAATTTAAATCTGCCCAAGGAAACCTTTTTGACAAAGAATGTCGAAATTATGAGGGACAATGCCTTGTCCATACAAAATACTGATAAACAGTAGAATAAATGGATTGGGGTCACAGCATGACTGTGGTGAGAGTAGGTTAAAACAGGTAGTAGTTTCATTTGTGGGAGCTCCCATGGTCCATTGCCTCCCCACTGCTCCAGTTATTGCTGGGTTCTGGGGAAGTAAATCCTCCGTGCAGAAAGGAAAGGAGCCACAGCCTTGACTGCAAAAAGGAAGCGTTTGGTTTAACTTTACCCCAGTGCTTCCACTCTTGGCCTCGTTCGTGTTTGGAGTCAGTTCGCTTTCTTATCAGAGTCTGTCTGCACATTCTAGGATGGGTGGCAGTATCCCTGGCCTCTACCCACCAGGTACCAGAAAGTACCTCCCACTCAGCTGTGACAACTTCAGATGTCCCAGGACATATTTCCTCTGTTCTAGCCCTAGGGACCATGGAGGTAATTGGACCATGGAGGTAATTATATGTAAGGAAGGCTCTGAGGAAGCTGTGCTATACCTTCCAGGTCCCGTGGCTCTCTTTATATTCCACGGTCACAGCACAGAATCCTGTTCATTCATGTTGGTGGCCCACTCTGAAGGGCTCCAGTGAATTCTTTTCAGATATTCCAAGGCTTTAGGCCATCTGGGGTACTACTTGTGTTGTGCGGGACTAGAGCTCAGAAAGACCTTACCCATCAAAGTTCTGGAGAGGTCCTGATCTGCGGACTTCTGACCATCCTAATAGCACTGCAGGCCAGGGGCTGAGACAAGGTGGCTTCCACAGTGTGAGGTACCATCTTCATTACCTTAGTTATAAAGGGTTTGATAACTTTCTAAGTAAGACTCTCATGCTAAAGCACCTGTCTTAGAATGTTCCTAAGAACCGTATGTATCGTAGGTAGCTAATGCAGACCATCCTCAAACACAGTGCCTCATCTTGCGTCCACTGTAAAATGAGCCTTGCTTGGTATGCAGAGTAAAACAGACACTGAGCCCCACAACCAGTGCCCCAGTTCCCCTTTCAGAAAGAACACAGAACCACCCTCCCTAGGAAGCTACTATCTTATAGTCTGGGCTACCAAAGTGATGACAGACTGCCTTATAAGTCACAAATATTCCTCTCAGTTCTGGAAGCTGGAAGTCTCTGAAAGGTGCCAGTATGGTTAGTCACCAAACCTCCTCCTGGCTTGCAGACTGTCCTCTTCTCCCTGTGTCTTCACATGACAAAGACACCCAGAGAACTCACTTGCGTCTCTTTCATAAGGGCACTAATTCCATTCATGAGGGCATCGCTCCCAAAGTTCCGCCTCCTATCGTTACTTTGGTGATTAGGTTTTGAATGGAATCTGAGAAGGAAATATTGGGTCCATAATGTGTTTTCCTAATATAGTACAATAACCTAGATGTTAACGATTAGTATGGGCAGATATCTCCCTATTGCCTAAAAGCCACAGAATTAGTCTAATCACAACACTGGGCCACTAAGTTGGATTCTGTTTCTTTTGCAGTACTAGGGGGATAGGGGTTTGAACCCAGGGCCTTGTGCATGCTAGGCAAGTACTCTACCACTGGGCTGCACCTCGCAGTCTCTTATATTGGCTTTTTTTAAACAAACTAGTACCAGAGTTCCATATAAAAGTCTAGACTTCTCTTTGCTTTGCCGGTAGGGAGGACAACAAACCATCTCATAATTGTGACAAAGGCTAAACCAAAAGTAGAAAAAGAGCCAGGCGCTCACCATGTTTCTGCCCTGGATTTACAGGTCCCTTTTTCCGTGTGCTCCTTAGGTATCCACCAGGCATCGTAGGTGTGGCTCCGGGAGGACTTCCTGCGGCCATGGAGGGGATCATCCCTGGAGGCATCCCGGTGACTCACAACCTCCCCACAGTGGCACACCCTTCCCAAGCTCCCTCTCCCAACCAGCCCACAAAACATGGGGACAATCGAGAGCATCCTAACGAGCAATAGCAGAGAATACTGAAAGGTGATCATTCAGATAAACTTGGGACCAAGAGACAGTGGAAAACAGATGAACTAAGAAAGAGAAAAGGAATCTGGCAGACTTTTTAACTGACCCAGGACACACACATCATTGATGTTGCAGTGTTAAAGCTACAAGAACTAGAAAACTGAAGGTGTCGTCTGCTTACGGAAGCCCTGAAAGACTAGGATGTGATTTATTAACGACCAACTTCTGTTATTGTGTGTTAAGTTTTTCATCTGTGCATCAAATCACAAAGAATAAATAGAGCTTTTTCCTTTATCAGTCCCTTGGGCACAGCAGGTCCCGAGCAACTTGCTCTAGAATGTTGCATCAAGAGTTCCAAACATCGAAATAAAAAATATTGAGAGGAAATCCCCATCTTATGACTCTAGTCCCTTTGGCCTACAGGGGCTCATTACCTCTTTTTGCTAATAGGAAGATTACTACAAAATGGGGAGAACTGTTTGCCTGCGCTAGACATCTGCACACATAGGATCAAAGACAGTACAGGCTCCTGTGTAGAGAAGTGTCTCTCATATCTGAACTGCATCTGAGCGGGCAAGTTGGTTGTTAAGTTCAGTAATACCCTCTGATGATGCAAAAAAAAAAAAAAAGAAGAAAAAAAAAGTATTAAGTTTCACAAGCTGTTTGTACTCAAATATATTTTCTCAGTTTCAGATCCTCAGCTATTTTATTGAGTGGAAAGTCTTGAGCTGTAAGGGTTCATGAAGAATAATGTTGCATTTCCTTATGTCTCAGGAAACACTTTTTATGGTAACTTGTCAGATTGTCTATGAACAAACCCACTTTTTTAGACATTGATAAATTCTTTTCTTCACGTGATATTTTATACAAGAACACTTCAGATGTGTTATTAGATGTGACTGATTTTAACAAATCCTATTAGATTTGTATCAACTAGTTACATGTTCTATTCATAGTCTTTTGTGAATCATTGCCTTTTTGTTTAAAAAGATGGCCTATTTTGAGCCTTTGTATAGGTACATTCCTGTTTTTGTGACAAAAGAAAAACTTTAAACTGTCCCAAACAGAAAAACAATGGCTATCAGAAGTATGTTTTGTTTTAGTGTGAGTTACCGTTACTGTATTTGTTTATTGTAAAGGTGGACATTTAGCGTTCAGTGCAGTTTTCAATAAAAAGTAATTAAAATTTCTGTTCTGAAATTCAAGTACATCTCACCACTGTAAAAGTTCTCCACTTGAGATGTTCAAAGGTAACTGCATTGTCAATCAGCCTATTTCCAACTCTTGTTACTCCGAGGTTTTGCCTATTTTGTAACCAGACTCAAGAATGCTGACAATTACCTCATATAATAGTGTTTAACTGAAAAATCAAGACCTCATACAAGTCCATCATTCTCAAATTATGCTATCCTTAAACTGTGCATTAGAGTGAAGTCAACTCCAGAAACAAATCTGGTCAACTTCTAGAGTTTTACCCAAAACCAATTAACTGGTTCGAGCATTGATGCAGGATAGAAAGTAAGTCCTAACTTTTTTTTGCCAATAACTTAACAGTTGTAATACTTATAAACATCAGCCATTTTCATATATTGATGACTAAGTCTGTTTTAAATAGCATTAAGCCCTTTATATTAGTAATATAACAATTCCAACGGTCAAACTCCCTCTGAGCTTTTCCTTATCTTTCCCATTTAAAAAAAAAGTGTGTGTGTATGTGTATATATATAATTTCACGCTTTGAAAGCATCAGTCAGCGTGGCCTCATGTCCACTTATTTTCAAGTGGTGGCCCCGTCCCACCTCTGCTATGAAAAATTACATTAAAACAAGCTCACACGGGGAGGACAGTTACCTGACCTATTGTCCCAGAAAGCAGAAAGATAGCTTAACAGCTTCATAACCACTTGTCAGACATGAAATATGCATGGAAAAGAGGCCCCAACCCAGTATTTTAACATTAAGTCTGGGAAATGATGAGTCAAAAATAGAAAAAGGCAGGTCTGAATCCACGGTGTTGCCTGGGTTTTAATTAGATCTTTGTTGCTCAAATGGCCCTTTGGAAATGATTATATATACATATATGTGTATACATGTATATATAAACTGACTCCAAAGAACAGATCGGAACAGAAAACACCATCCTTGCTTCACCCTAGAAAAAGAACCATAAAGTCCACACAGTGCAATTAGTGCTGTCCAGAGATCCGTCCGTCACACGGCCCCGTACGTCTGACGAAGGACAGCATGTTCTCTTAGGACAACAATTATGGCTGTTTAATATTTCAAGAGCTTAACATAACATTGATTTACCAAAATTTTTGGCCTTTTTAACAGCCAGCCAGCCAGTCTGCTAGGAAAACCACTTAAAGGCCCATTCCTGCCTGTCTTTGGAGCCTAGAAAATGGAACAATGGATAATTCTTTCCCACAGGGAAGAATGCTTTACCCATCAAGCTATGTGGTCAGGGTCACTGATCATAAATAAATAAATACCAAAGGGGAGTGGACACTCACCAGACCACAACACACAGAATAAAGCTCAGTACTGAGCCTGTGACTCTCTGGACAGCTTTTGAGTGCAACACGGACCCCAGAGACCAGATGCTTTTCCCTTTAACGCTTTGGTTTTTCACTTGGAAGGGCAGATTTTGCTTAACAACTGGAATCAGCTTTCTGCCCCGTGAGGAATTATCCCTATACTTGGAGAACAGTTACTACAGATGCTATGCTGCGTAGTCACAATGATGGCCTTCTAAAAACTTGGTTATTGACCAAAATGAAAGCAAACCATATAGGCAATTTGTAAGAAAACATTAACCACTTAGAGCAGTAACATTTGCCATTAGTATACCAAAATTCATTTATATGGAATCATACTGCGAAAAGTATTTCCTGCAAGTTTGAGCATGCAGCAAAAAATAATCCCTTCTTCCTGGGAACACCTTTTACTAAGTGTTCCCAAGGGAGAAAGAACTAAACACATGACAGCTCACGGGTGTTTCTATTTTTAGTATTGCGTAATCAAACTGGAGGTTGCACACATTTCAATGCCATCTAAACAGAAAACAAGAAGCAAACATTTAATGGTTTTCACAGCCTTTTCATCAAAGGGAAGAGAGGGGTGTGTGTGTGTGCGCATTTGCTTCTTTGCAAATTCCTTGCCACGTCAAGAGTTACAAAGTGCTTATCAGGACACTAGGTCTTGTGTTCCTGAGATAGGGCAGAAATTTTTACCCAGTACTGAATGTATGTCTGAAGTGGTCAAATAATACTTCTCATAAAAAGCTTTTCTACTTAAGATTACAGTTTTAACTTTAAATAAAAATGGCTGCAACTAACCAACATGCAAAAGTTCTCAGACTACACAGAGAAATTCATCATACAATGCATTTACCACCTTATTGCATTTTAAAAATCTTTATTCTGTACTAAACTGATATTCCCAACCAGCCTAAGCAAAGGCTTGCCCTTCTAACAGCATTTGCTTAGAGCAGAGGTGATTGTAAAAGACAGGAAAAATCTGAAGACCCTCTGCCTGGCGATCTGGGAGCAGAACACTGTGGATGGAGTCCAAGTGAACAAATTTCACATGGTCCTTTCAGTGATAAGTGAGCCTGCTTATCCCTTTCCATCCAGGGAATAGCTACACACAAATGGACCACTGTCCAGAGTCTAGAGTCACAACCCTCATTTTAAGGTACTCTTCTAAACAAATAAATACCTAAATAATAGAAGTGGGCAAATCAGAAAACAATAGAAACCAAAACCCTCTTCAAAACAAGGAAATTATATCTGTGAGAAGTTCATTCAATAAAAAAAAATTAGTTTTTTTTTTGTAGCCTTGTACTTTGTTCCTACAAGATTTGATTTTTTTTTTAAATTGGGCACAACAGGAACTAAATTATTAATAAAATAAAAGCTTGTTTATTTTTATGTTTTGCTGTGGATAATTTGTACAAAGTTTCCAAATCTCTGAGAATTAATGTAAAATGGATCTTATAAGGTGAAAGAATGCCAGGTTCTATTGAAGAGAATATATCTCAAAGGAATAAGAGTTGTCTGCCATGTGCTTTTTTAAGTGCCCATGCTGGAAAAAAATTCTCAATAATATGAAGATGCTGGTACAACTTTTCCTATTACACGATTTCTTATACAACCACATGCATTACATTTATAGAGAGATTTACAATTTGAAAGGGGAAATTTTCAAGTTCTGTCAATAAAATTAGGTTTCTGTACAAACTGTAGTTCAACCAAAGTTCTCTGTCTCCTCATGCAGCAGATACATTAATTTTCTCCACTGGTGCGGATCAGAAAAATACTTCAGAGCAGATCCTGCCAGATTTGGTTCATTCCACGCTGTACACTCTGCTTGGAGCACCACACTGACTTTGGGATTATTACAGATCTGATGCCTTGGTCTTCTTGGTTTTTTTTCATTCATCTTCATCATCTTCATCTTCTTCTCCATCAGACAAGGATGTACAAGGCCGGATCTGTCGGTAGCGGTCAAGCCATTTTTCTACCATCTGTGTGACCAAGGGATGATTTCGCCGCCTAGAGCTTTTCTGCATGGCAACCAGAACTCCCCCTTCGGTCACGCAGCAATCCAACCACTCCCTGAGCAGTTTCTCTTGTTGTTCCTCATTACCTAGCTTTTAGAGGAGCATGAAGAAAAAAGGAAAATATTACAACAGATCAGACTTAGTAGGTAGATAGGAACAACCTACAGCTGGTATGACAATGAAAAAGCCAAACCAACAAATTATTTTAATATGATTTCAACCTCTTAACATTTTTGTAACTAAAACCTAGATTTCTCTGATTAAAATTTAAAAGACATCAATGAGGATATTGTCAGGGAAAAGCTAGAAAATACCCTAGATGGTAATTTGTTTGAGAACAGCAGAAAGCAAACGCTCTAATAAAATGATCCTGGCAAAGAAAATGCCAGAAAAAGTCACAGCTTTCAATACATGACAAGGTAAGTTTACTGGGTAAATTATGTACAGGCTGAAGTTGTACAAGTTATGGTCTATGAATTTTTTTTCTCAATGTTGTGATTATAAACATTTTATGATGATTACTAGAATACTGAATAAAAGACAAATAATTTTATAAGAACATGGGCTGCAGTGTTCTTTTGTACATTCTTACCACCTGCCCTGCCCAGCCAATATGACACTCACTCTCCCCTACTTATGTACTGCCCATTCATCTAGCCTCAACCAAGCAGCCACTGTTCCTTTTCTGGGCAAACAGGCTGCTGGTTTCTGAACTTGCCAAGAGTACAGGATGGATCTTTAAGAGGCCCTGATGAACCATGCCTCTGACCTTGTCTCCTCGCCCATGCCCTGTCCTTCCTCCTTTAAGCCACAATGCCCTTGCAATTCTATTCTGACTGTGCAAGCTTTACACCCACCCATGACACCCCTTCACCTATCTGAGTCACAAATCTAGTTCGCCCAGTCTTTGTGCTTTTTCTTCTTAGCAATCACCACCACCTGAGGGCAGGGACTTTACCCTTTAGTTCCCTGCTGGGTCCATACATAAGAGTTCTGAAAAGGTAAATTTCCGAGTCTGTCTGATCAGTATTTACAGAAAGTAGCAGTTACTACAACCACACTGAGAAATTTAACTGGCAGTACAGATAAAACCACCCGGAAAGACACCGGAGGCTGTACTCTGCTTGACGTGGTAACAGGGGAACAGGCCGCTTACCTCCTGAGCAGAAAGAAAGTGCACGTGGAGAAGCTTCCTCTCACTGTCAACCAGAGGCAGAAACGTGACGGTGACATCATCGTCGGTGTTCAGGTTAGCACCAGCACCTCGGTTGCCGTAGCCATCATTTTCCATGGCAACCAAAGCGGAGAAGTGGCCCCTTGTATAGCCCAGAGCAATTGGACTTTTCCAACAAAAACTCTGTTCCCACAACAAAGGCAGATAAACACCTAGAAAAGGGCAGAAGGAAATCACCAGAGTACAAGGAGAAATAACGCACTCTTTCCCACATCACACCCCACTGCCAATCGTGCTCCCTGCCATAAATGACTGCTTAAACCCATGGCTGCAAACGGTATTATCACAGTAAACAAGAGACTCCGAAATGCTCCTGAATAATAACTTACCTTGAAATCGAGTGTATCCTAAAGTTTCTCCCCGGAAACTCTTATAATATTTTACACCATAAACTATAATTGGTCGTCTAAGAATATGTGCAAGTACAAAAATGTGTGTCTGTTCCAAACTTGCTCCAGGCTGTAGAGAACAAAAGAGAGAGAGAGAAAAAGAAAGGCAATTTCTCTTTAAAACATTGAATACGTCTGGAAAACTGATGTGTAAAAAGCAACATTATCTTCCTTAGTATGCTATCTCAATGCATTTTTAAGAAAAAAATAATAACATTGTCAGGTTAAAGCATGTGGTTTCTCAAATGACAAAGCCCAACAAAACTGTAATAGAAATCTACAAAGTCTATGCACAGGTATCATTCACTATCCAAACTCACAAACCAAGTAAGACATGGATAAATACTTTGAGATACCCCTGGCTATCCACCCTTGCTATTCATTCTCTAATCTCAGGAACCAGAGATTCAGATGACAAGAGATACTTCGTATCATCAGTCACGTTCTGTTTGAGTTTACCATGAAAGTACTACCTATAACAAAGTTGTCATGAAATAAAAAGATGAACTTTATTTTATATAGAGTTGCACAGGAGTATCACCTAACTCATAAACTATGATACTCAGCGAATCTATCTTCCAACTACAGTGACTGTGACAACACATGATCATGAGATATATATCTCGGATGTAAACTGGCCACAGTGAACCTGAGAAGTGGTAGATAGTTCGGAGTAAGCTAGACTGCATGCGCTCTCCTTGCCTACAATCACATGCGTGCAGCCTCAACATCAGGGAGCATTCAGAAGAATGCTGACTTCTTCCTCGCAGCCTGGCAGCTCAGTTCCATCATACCAGTACCTACTACTAATTCAGGGACTGGGGAAGTCTCCCCCTCAAATTCATAAGAGGCCGTGTAGACAGGCAAAATAGGCATGAAATCTCCTCTGCTAAGGGGGAATGGAGAGCTGAGAGTCTCAAGACCACCTAATGCTTAGAACTATCACAGTACAATTTTAATGTCGACATTTTTTTCCTGAGTTCACATCAGATGGGTAATGTGCTGATGTCATAATAAGGATTAAGGGAGGCACATGTCACACAACAGCATGAGCACCCAATCATCACATTTATGAACCAAAAAAGGATTATTTTGACAGTTCTTATGACCTGATATAAGAAACACATACTAGTCAGGCATGGTGGCACGTGCCTGTAAGTCCAGTGCCTCGGGAGCCAGAGGCAGGAGGATTATGAGTTTGGGGCCAGAGGCAGCCTGCATAACTTGGTGAGACTCTGTCCCAAGCTAAAAAACTTTTTAAAAAAAGAGGTGGAGGAATGGTGGGGGTACACCTCAGTAGTAGAGCACTTGCAAAGTATGTGTGAGGCCCTGGGTTCAGTTCCCCAATACTGAGAAAAGAAAAAAGGAAAGAGATGAAGAGAAGAAAAAAGAGAAGCAAAGAGGAAAAGTGAAAAGAAAAGAAAAGGAACGGAACAGAACAAAACATATTACTCTGAGTTTTGTAGTGAAGACTTGCTATGGTTTTACATTTGATAAGCATCAGTCCTGCCTAGAACCAGCATCAACTGATGCCAAGTCAAGCATCTTTCTCTGCTTCCAATGTGGTTTCCTCGAGGAACTTACATCATAGAAGCAACAGGCTTAAAGTATACTTACCTGACTAGCAAGAGAGAGTATAAATGCCCAGTCTTCCTGCCACTGTTCTTCTCTCAATGAAAAATGTAAACCAAAGCTCTGAGAATACCATGATTCCCAATCTTTCCAGCGTGTGTAAAACCTAACAAGATGATAAACAAAATAATAATAATACACTTTCTATAAATAGTACATTTACTATTCCAATCATTTATTTAATGCAGTCTTTAGGCAATATTAATGGCTTACAATATACTTTTAAAAATGACTCCATTATACTAGCAGACATCAGCCACAATGTGATTCACCACTTACCAAACTTTAACCATTAGTGATAAGAACAGTTACTTTCAATGGTCTACTACTAGTTTATAAACTCAAATAATTAAATAAAAACAAAACCACACAAAGCCAGGTATGGCAGTGCACATTTTGTAGTCCTAGCACATGGGAGGTTGAGGCAGGAGGATCTCAAGTATGAGGCCAGACTGGACAATATAGTGAGATTTTGTCTCAAAAAAACAGCAAAACAAAAACAAAAACAAAAACAAAACCTCAAAACATCATATAAGCTGTAGACACAAAAGACACATGCCACCTTTCACCATCAATCTACATAAATAGTAACAGGAAATATCCCATGTATCCATAATAATATCACGACTACTGCCCTGAAACTTCTTTCTATAAACAAAATAGCTCTGATGATCATATGATAATCCAAAAACAAACAAAAATCACTGCAATGACAAAAAATATTCCTTCTTTATATTTAATATTCTCTTAAATGCTTCAGTCTAATAAACTAGACATTCTACACATTCTATGCAATTCCAATCAAAATCCTGGCTGCCTTTTTTGCAAAAATTGATAAACCAGATCCTAAAATTTATACTGAAATCCAAGAGACTCAGAACAGTACTTCTTGAAAAACAAGTACTAAGTCCAAGGATTCATATTTCTGATTTCAAAACTTACTAAAAAAGTGAAAATATCAAGATAATCTGGTATTGATATGATAGGCATATAAATCAATGGGAAAAATGAGAGTCTAGAAACAAAAAGATACTCCACCAAATAAGATAAATGAATGACCAATAAACACATGAAAAAGTTTTCAACATCACCAGTTATTAGGAAAATACAAATCCAAATCACAAGATACTACTTCAAGCGCACAAGAATAGCTATAATCAAAATGACAACAAATTCAGTGAGGATATGGAAAAACTGGACTCTGTAGAGATTGCTGAAAGGAATGTAAATTGGTACAGACACTGTTAAATACAGTTTGGCAACTTCTGAAAATATTAACACATAGACTTACTACGAGACCCAGCAATTTCACTCCTAAGTGTCTACAGAAAGAAACAAAGTATGACGTCTCACAGAAACTTGTACATGAATGGTCAT
This sequence comes from Pedetes capensis, assembly GCA_007922755.1. Taxonomy (NCBI): domain Eukaryota; kingdom Metazoa; phylum Chordata; class Mammalia; order Rodentia; family Pedetidae; genus Pedetes; species Pedetes capensis. The sequence goes on along the minus strand of VMDO01012937.1, from coordinate 33,464 downwards.
AGCAAAATTATCTGTAACAGCCAGAAAATAGAAACAACCCAATGCCAATATCAATCAACTGGTGAAAAGATGAACAAAATGTCATATATCCACAAAATGGGACATTCTTCAGTAATACAAAGGTACAAAGTAATTACACATGCTACAGCATGGAAGAGCCTTTAAAATTTTATATTAAATAAAAGAAGCCAGTCATAAAGAACACATATTTTATGATGCCATTTATAAGAAGTGTCCAGAAATGACAAATGTGCAGATACAGAATCTTCTTTTTGGGATGATGAAAATGTCCTATAATTCTACTGTAGTAGGAGCTAGACAATTCTATAAATTTAATAATAATCACTGAGTAATATGCTGAAAACATGTGCATTTTATGGTATGCAAATTACATTTCAATAAAGCTGTTGTTTTTAGAAAAAAGATACAGAAATTGGAACATAATAAAAAGCTAATGTAAACTTGGCAGAGAAGGGACAATTCAAGGAGTGGAAAGAAGGAAGGAAGGATCTAGCAAAAGACAGTGATGATGAGAGAGGACAGGACGGGGAGGAGGGACAAGAAGGAGTAAGGAATGAGAGGTTGACCTCAAAGTAAACAGCTCAACTTTAATAGTTCAGGAAATAATTATAATAATACCAATACCAAAGGATGGTAATAATGCAAATGGCCTAGATTATTCATGTAATACTGCCAACAATGTAAAAAGATCACTACAGAAAAAAGTGTGGACTTAAATCATAATTGGGATGCAAGGGTATACAGAAAAATATTCCCACAGAAAGACATGCAAGTAGAAGAGAGGCCCTTAGTGGAGGCGGGAGCAGAGGGAGGAGGGACACAAGAGGGTCAGGGGGAAGTTATCTGTGCAATGTACAATGAAACGCATATATGGAAATGTCACAATGGAATGCGTGTCAGAATGAAACACATTAAATTGTACATTAAAAATTTCCAACTACAAAAAAAAAGAAAAAAAGATACCTTAAATTAGGACTAAGAAATTTTTTTGACATTTTAGTCTCACTTTTTCATTATAATATCTACCCACATGACAGCACAAAGTTTTAACTAAATGTAGTTGGAGAGGGCATAATTATATATGTATTTGTACTTTCTAACAGTATTTGTAGGGCTGGGATTTAGCTCAGTTGGTAGAGCGCTGCGCTGCAGTCTCTGAGGTCCTGAGTTCAATTCCCAGCACCGCAAAAATGGGAGAAGGACCTGGCAATCCACTCCCAAGGCAATCCCAAAACAGTCAGCCATTGAAAACCCTATGAGAGTCGCTATGAGTCGGATACTGACTCAATGGCACCTAACAACAACAACAACAGTATTCGTAGTAGTTAATGCTAAAACACATAACTATGATGCAAAGGTACCAATAATTCTACCAAATAATAAAACATTGGGGCTGGGGTTTAGCTCAGTTGGTAAAGTGCTTGCTCTGCATGCTCTGAGGCCTGTGCTCGATCCCCAGCACCGCAAAAATGGGAGAAGGATCTGGGAGCTCACTCCCGAAACAATACTGAAACTATAAACCATTGAAAACCCTATGAACAGCAGAGAAGCACTAACACAGTGCTGGGCGTGGCACAGTGTCAAGGAGTGTTTTGTTCTGTTGTAGTCCAACTCGATGGAACCTAACAACAGCAAATGGTTCTAAAAGACCTGTACTGATTCTTTTCCTTATTTAATTACCCCCACCTATTCCTGAGAAACTGGATTGACAAACCATTGAAAAGCAAAATACAATACTATTCAGTCTTAAGAACTTGAGTCAGCTCAAATCACAGGTATCCAATAGAATTGCACAACTAACTACAAACATAAAAATATAAAAACAAGCCGGGTGTGTTGGTGCACACCTGTAATCCCAGCAGCTTGGGAGGTGGAGGCAGGAGGATTGCAAGTTCAAGACCAGAGGCAGTCTGCGTAATTTAGCAAGACCCTGTCTCAAAAACGTAAAAAAATGGGCTGGAGGCGGCAGCTCAGTGGGTCAGCACTCGCAAAGCATGCAAGCATGAGGCCCTGGGTTCAACAACCCCAGTGCTGCAAAAAAAAAAAAAAAGATAAAATAAAAAAATAAAAAAATAAAAACAGCCTACCTTGAAGTGTTGTTATTAGGTGCCATCAAAGCCAGTTCTGACTCAAAGCTACCCTATGTGTAAAAGAATGAACACTATCCAACATTGTGCCATGTACATGATCTTCTTATGTTTGAGCCCATTGTTGTAGCCACTGTGTTTCTTCTCATTTTGAGTCATGCCACATCAGCAAATGGAGGTCCCAGGGGCTTTACTCTATTCCTACCATTAACATTGACTCTACTTTGAGGAGGAAACTCTTCCCTAGTCATCTTTTGCATGCCTTCTAGCCTGGGGGGCTCAATTTCTGGCACTATATTTGACAATGCTTCTCTGCTATTCATAGTGTTTTCGACAGCTAATTGCTTTGGGAGTGAGCTGCTATGTCCTTCTCCCAAATCTGTCTTAGTCTGGAAATTCAGCTGAAACCTGTCTACCATGAGTGGTCCTGTTGGTATCTGAAATAATGGTGTTACAGCTTTCAGCATCACAGCAACACACAAGCCCCACAGCATGACAAGTTGACAGACGCGTGGGAGTAAAGTGATGGGGAGGAGTTTACATAACAGAAAAGTGCTTTCTCAGTTTTCACTAGGAATTTCATATGAGAGAGAGGAAATCTCTCTCCCAGCTCATCTGGACTATGTGTAGATGAACAACCTGGCCACCAATACCCTGAATTGATGGCAATAACACTTCCTCTCTCCCCGTTAGAATCTTCACCCCTAATGGAAAAATCAAATCCTTTATTACTCTGTACCCTACCAACATTTACAAATACAGGGAAAAAGAAAGAAAAAAGAAAGAAAGAAACTTTCCCCTAACTTCCCCCCCAAGACAGTGGAAGGCTGTCCCTACAATCACTGCACTCAATCTGGCTTCCTATGGACTCCAAACCATCAGGCAAAGGTGTCTCAGCAGGGATGCCAGGGAAGTGGGGCCAACACATATTTTGTCCTGGAAGTCCTGCTTCTTTGCCAGCTCCAGGTCCTCACCCCCAAAGCATCCCTTGAGAGTCAAGACGACTGACTCAAAGTTCCACTACAGCACCACTTACCAGTGACTATGAGCAGCCTCATCTCTTCTCACTCACCTCCCCTACCCAGCCCGTTTATCTATACGTCAGGTTATAGCACTCTTTCTCCCTGCCTGTACGCTAGACTAATAAAACCTCAAATGACTCACAAGCTCCTCAGAATTCCAGCTCTCATACAAGAACTAGCAGCAACCCCAATCCAGAAAATCATCTATTGCCACATTAGAATAATAGGTACCATGAACCCCAACACTATTATGACTAGCCACAAATGTCTTTAAAACAAACACAAAGAAAACCTCACAGTTAGGAAAAAGGTATCACCAGCTAAAATTTGCAGTGTATTTTCTGTCTTACAACAAGATCAGGAGATTGTCAGCAGAGGAAAAAACTATAAAGGCTGCCTGTTTTGTTTTGTTTTGGGTTTTTGTGACAGGGTCTCACTGTGTAGCCCAGGCTGGCCTGGAACTCACTATAGAGAACATGCAGGCCTTGAACTTCCATTGATCCTCTTGAGTTAGTCTCCCAAGTACTAGGGTTATGGCATGTGCCACCATGACCAGCTTGTCTTGTTCTGTTTTGTTTTGTTGAGATAGGCTCTCATCCAGACTATCCTAGATATCCCAATCCTCCTGCCTCCACCTCCTAACTCCAGGCTGCCTTTTTGAAGTGAATTTGCATAGTGGTAGATTTACCAAACTCCACATCTGGCTTTCTCACTAAGAAACTAAACTTCATCAACACCAGAGAAATGATCTATCTGACAAGATAGTCACATTAACCAAATATGATCTGTGAAAACACAATGCCAGGAAACTATCATAGGAATCAAAGCAATCTCATCCTCCCAGCTTAGGCAGGCCCACAGAGAGAGACAAACCGTCATCAGATTGTTGCTTGGTTAGCATGCAACCTGATAAAGAGAAGTTAGACAGACTGAACATTTAATGGCATCAGGCTTACTAACTAGCCTAATGAATTCCCCTCACCACAGGAACAGTCTTTGTCATACTACTAAATCAATCCACAGCACCTACGCCCACTCAGAGGGACAAAACCTTCTTTCCTGGACAAAGACTAAACTAATAAATCATCTACCCGAATGACACATTCTTTCTTTAGCTATATTATACTTCCAATCGGGTTTACATCCAGACTTGCAAACAAGGGAGTTATTTTATTTTTTTTTCAGGTGATCACAAGTTTTTACTGCACTATGCCTTAATGTATAATTTAGCTCTCAAGAAAGTAATTATATTGTTCTCATTTCCAAATTCTAGGGAGTACTTTCATTCAGTATTTAATGAGCACTGTGTCAAGCTATTCTAGGCACTAAATCTTCCACAACAAAACAAAATCCCTGTTCTCTTTATATTCTAGTGGACTTCATGTAACTCCTAAATATCTTAGCAAAATTCAAAACTAGTAAGGGGTCAAAAATACCATGACTATATTAAAGTAATAAAGTCACCTGGAATAGGGCCATTAGCATTATTTGTAAGCACCAATTAGACATAGAAAAAAAAGAAAAAACCTGATACTTATGTAAATTTTTAAATGATTTCTGCTATTTACTAACCAACATCAACAATGAGTAGTATAATTTAGCTTTTTTGAGCCTCAATTTTATATCATATATAAAAGGATAACTAAGTGAAATAATGTATTCATAGAACCGAAAGAAAATTCCTAACTTAAATAAATTTAAAGTCCAAACTATTCACAAACATGGTCCTTATCTCCAGTGCTTAATATCTAATGCATGAATTTACAGTGTAAGACAATTAAGGCATGACTGGATCCTGGATAAAAATATATAAAGAACACTCTGAGACAACTGGGAAAATTTGAGTGTAGACTGCTATATGTTGGATGACGAAATCATTGTTGATTTTCTTAGATGTAGTAACAGGGGCATGGCTGGGTAGAAGAATTTTTGTTCTGGAAAGATATATATTGAAATAAGGGTAAAACCTTAAGATGACAAAAACTAATTGGTACAAATGAGTGTTTAAGCATATACAGTTGAAGCAGGCGTACCAAAATGTCAACAACTGGTCAAATAAAGGAGATACCCAGATCTACTGTAGTGATTTTCCCCCACTCCAGACTATGGAGTTAAACTTCAAGCCTTAGGCATGCTGGGCAAGTGCTCTATGTATCACCTAGCCGCAACCCAATCACCTGGCCCACCTCAACTCTCCTTTGTTGTTCTTGTTGTTGTTGTTGTTTGTTTGTTTGTTTGATACACAGTCTCTCTTTGTAGCCCAGATGGCCTGGAACTCACTATGTAGACCAGGCTGGTGATCAATCTTCCTGCCTCAGCTTCCCAAGTACTGGGATTACAGGCATGTGCTAGGGTGCCTGGCTAGTCTTCTACAACTGGAAAATCTGCAACATATGATCTTAAGACCCCCACCTTCAGGAACAAAAATAACTCATAATACAATGGCAACATAATCGCTTAAAAAGTTAAACAAAAACATGAAATCACAAGTACTTAAAATTACAAGCAATCAATCAATACTTAAGGCTATTAAAATTTATAATGCTATATTAGGAATGTTCAAATACATTGTTTCAATTATATAGAAAGAAAAATGTTTCCATTTTGAAGCCTTAAATGTTTCTATTTTAGAGTGCCGGTAATAAATACAAATACCATTCAGGTGTTCAAAGTGTCTTGATGTCCAAAACCAAAAGTCTTTTCTCCAGCTTCCACAAAAATATACCACATACTTTTGATCCTAATCTGCACCCTTTCAAGAGTTTTAGAGCACTATAAAATCAGATGTGGATTAGAATCACTGCCGAATGGATTCACACGAGCACTCTCAACCATGAATCCAATCTACACACGATTCTAATCCACATCTGATTTTCTAGCCCCATCAAACTCTTGAAAAGGTATGGAATGGAACTATGGCAACTGAAAAGTATCCCACTACTACAAAAAATGGTCCATCAAGAGCAGTCCAGGCTGAAACAGGGAAGGATGCCAGCTCACCAATGCGAACAGTCATGCAGGCTGTCATGCAGGGCTTTCCGAAGCACCGAGTCCTTGTCATAAATACCCCAGGTAGCCTGTAGTACTGAGTCAAGTAAGCAGTCTCCTGCAGTCCGGTTCCAAAGTGCATACAGTCGACTGTCCAAACGTGTAGCCAATTCCAATGACCAGTTTATAATCGGAGATTCTTCTTCTAACTCTGTGAGGAATTTAAATAAAGTTTATTTTCATTCCTATGTAATTACAAATATTACAAATATTTAGTGAGATAAGGAAACTGTTTTATATGTTAAAAGGATTACATGCAATATTTTAATAAAAAGCTAAATAAATTATTTCACATGAAATATAAACTTTTTGAGTAGCTGAAACAGCTTGTGGCTCTGGAATAATTTATTCATCATTCAAATTCTTTACAATTTTATTTTCTAAAAATAGTATAAAAACACATTCATTCTGGAATAAGAAACAGAAAAACCATGACTTTAAGACTTTTAAGTCTTAATTTGTTCATCCTATCACCGTTAAAAGTTGAGAATGTGCCTTTTAGTTTTTGATTTTGTGCTGGAGATTAAACCTGGGGCCTTCCACATGCTAGGCAAGCATTCTACCACTGAACTACACTCCCAACCCCAACCAACAATCCTACCAGGCCTGAAACCCATGAAAAACTGGTGCAGGGTCAGATGCAGATTCAATATGTTAAAATACAGAGTTTGGGTTCGGTTTGGCTTTGGGTTTAAAATCTTAACCCTACATATAGATAAAACGAATAGATTTTTTAAAAAATTTTTTTCAATTTTTACGTATAATAGCTAATGATACAAGAAAAAAGAGGAAGGAGAAAAAAGAAGAGAAGAGATGGGATCAAAGACTAAGCTGGAGCTGGGAGTGGTAGCCCACGCCTGTAATCCCAGTAGCTTGAGAAATGGAGGCAGGAAGATCCCAAGTTTGAGAAAAGAGGCAGTATGCGTAAGTTAGCGAGACCCTATCTCAAAAAGTAAAATAAAAAATGGGCGCGGGGGGGGGGGGGGGGGGGGGGGGCGGCGCAGCTCAGTGCAAAGCATGCAAGCATGCGGCCCTGGGTTCAACCCCAGTTGTTGTTGTTGTTGTTAGGTGCCCTCAAGTCGGTATCCGACTCATAGCGACCCTTATAGGGTTTTCAATGGCTGAGTGCTTCTCGATTGCCTTGGGAGTGGATTGCCAGGCCCTTCTCCCATTTTTGCGGTGCTGGGAATTGAACTCGGGACCTCAGAGACTGCAGCACAGCGCTCTACCAACTGAGCTAAATCCCAGCCTCAACCCCAGTACCACAAAAAAAAAAAAAAAGACTAAGCTGAAAAAAAGTTTTTTTTAAATGCTTGAACTAGAACCAGTTCAGAATTCAGGTTCTGTTTAAAGCCCAGCTACTACACAAAGGATTTAAACCCGAACCTCAACTGCACCTGAACACCTACATTTTAACATATGGAACCTGCACCAGAACCTGAACTCAATTTTTTGCAGGTCTGGACTCCTGAATGTGATACTGCTCTTAAATACTTTACATCTTTAATTTAAAATAAAAATGAAGCAAGCTGACTATACACCATACTACTCCATACATTATAAAATAAACCAAAAGTTAATTGATCAAAGATAAATTACACTCATTAATAACATATTTACCTTTTTGAACATCTCTATCAAGCACCTCATCAAATAATTTTTCTTGGACTGTTGGGGGCAAGTCTTCAATATCTGCAAAGAAAAATCAGACATAACAAAATCTTCTTGTGTTTCATAAAGTAAATGCCAGCCTCTAATAGTAATGTCTTCTAAAATAACTCCCTTTCCACTAAAAATCATTAGCTATCTTTTTTTTAATGTACATGTGTATCATGTGTGAGACATAAGGTATTTTCCTTCTGTACTTTACTACCGAAATTCTGACTTAAAAATAATATAAAGAATAACATTTGGATGAATAATTACATGTAAATTCTTATTTGTTCTCTTCCACTGGCAACTTCTGCTCAGACTTATTTTCAACTTAAGAATCTTCTTATTAAGCGGAGTGTCGTGGCACATGCCTGAAATCTCAGTGACTCAGGAGGCAGGGGCAGGAGGATCACAAGTTTGAGGCGAAAGGCAGCCTGCATAATTTAATGAGACCCTGCCTCAAAATTTAAAAATTAAATTAAGGGCCACAGGTGCAGCTCCGGTGGACACTTGCCTACCATGTGAGACCCTTGGTTCAAAGTCCCAAGACCACACACACAAAAAAACTTCTCAAAGTTCAGCCAGGTGTGTGGCACATACCTGTAATTCCAGCACTCGGAAGGCTGAGGCAGGAGATCATGAGTTTGAGGGTAACCGGAGCATCACAATAAAGACCCTATCTCAAATCTATTCATCCTTGCCCCAAAATAAAAAGTTAATGAATCATGCACTTTGGCACACTGTTTTTGCCATCTTCCTCACATTCTCTATGCTCTATTCAGATTACTTAATAGAGCAGCCTGGAGTAAGAAGTATTACCCTTAAAAACTAAATTTTTTAAAAGGGCATTTTCAATTCTGAATACAATTCTAATTAACTAGGGGTGAGCTTAATATATACAGAATGTGTTTCAAGTAAGATTGATCCAATTTTAGAAGGCTTAGTTATTATCACCTATTATCTGTAAATGTCTGTTTACACCTGAATATAAAAAGTTCAACACTCAGATGCCAGATGAAAGCATTATTTTTAAAAACTTTTGATGTTTCATTTATTTGTTCAATGCCAAATGACAAAAGGCATTCTGGAAGACATTTTCAACTGTCAATGAGGTAAAAAATGAAGTATTTCTTCACAAACATAGAAATGAATGAGTGAAAAAGAATGACAAGTTCAAAGGTGCCAGTATCTTTAATTCAAATAACCTGACTAGACCCACCAAAAGCCTATCTTCTAGTCCATAGTTTTCTAATTTCAAAGTAAGAAACAGATATGCAAAGAAAGAGGAAATTAAAAACAAGACACTAAAAATAAGGATATTCTAAAATGAAACCAAAGAAGAAAACAAATGGGCAAAACATATTCTTAAAAAATATTGAAGCCCCACAAACAGTTGTCTTCCAGTAACTAAATCATCTGCTTATACGTAGCACTTGTACCACTCCCAGCAGATAGGACAGTCAAGTCATTTAATATACTAAGTTATTTGCTTTCTTACAAAAACACATTTTTCATCTCCTCACCAAACTATAACTATAATAAGACAGAAATTTCTTTTCAAATTAAGTTGTGGAGTTACCTGCTGGCAATGTAAACGTTACAAGGTCAGTGAGAAAATAGCAAGCAAAATCGCCCTTTCTCTGATGAAGAGAGGCAGCTACTTCTCTCCGGATTTGTTCTGTCAGTTCCGGACACACCATTGCTGGAATACACTTTGCTGCTTGTTGAGACACCTTAAATAGAAAAGAAATTTCCCTCATTTATTATAAAGGAAAACAACATGCAATAGTTTTTAAAAGGAATTAAAAAGATTTCTCAATAACTCAAGGTTGGTATATTTGTTTTCAATCTTAAAATGTACTGAATACTTTTTCTTTACCAGGAGATGTATCAGTACAACTTTTCAGGAAAATAGCCAAAAAAGTGCTTCAGTAATTCTACATCATCATATTTACCTCAAGGAAATATTCAAAGATGCACATAAAAATTATTTTCTAAAGGATGTTGTTCATAAAAGTGCATTGAGAGAGAGGGAGGGAGGACAGAAAACCTACATGGACCAACCATCATATGTCTAATAAAAATATTCTTAAAAAATAAGGAATTCCTGCCAGGCATGTGGGCACACGCCTGTAACCTCAGTGACTTGGGAGGCAGAGGCAGGAGGATACTGAGTTCAAATCCAGAGGCAGCCTGCACAACTTAGTGAGACCCTGACTCTAAAATAAAATAAAATTAAATTAACTTAAATTAAATTAAAAATGGGCTTGTGAGTGTAGCTCAGTGGTCAAACACTTGCAAAGTATGTGCAAGGCCCTGGGTTCACAAGTACCACACACACACACAAAAAAAAGTATTCCAGCTCAAAGAGAAAATTGCAGACAGTCTTCTTTACCATGTTTCAAAGTATCCTCACTTGGAATAAAGAAAGCATGGTATGTAGAGGGTTAATTACCACTGGCCTCAAATCCATTCCTCCACTCCATTTAGCACCAGTCTGAATTTTTTTTAAAAAAAAGCATTTTGCATCTCCGATTTTAAACATAGATGGACAACCTTCAAAGTCCAGCTGGGCAGGAGATGCACACAATGTTCTAGTGAACACTGCAACAAACCACAGATGGCTAGAAATTTCTTCCTATTTTTAAATGCTGAATATCAACAAACAATGCAAAGATTTCACTTTACATTTCAGTTGTAGTTTGTGGAGCTGAAGAAATCTACCTACAGAAAATTTTGGTATCACAGGTGGCTTATCTGCTAGTAACCTCAGTCTGGTGCCAACCCTAAGCAAACCAAGTCAGCTCTGTTCTCTGTTGTCACCAACGTGGTGACGTTCGTAAAGGCAGCCTTCCAGTCACAAGTGGGGTCTGGAGCAGCAGGTCTTACAGTAAGCTACTCAGAGAGTAAGTTTTACTGACAATATCATCTATATGTGATCAAAAGAGACAGTGTATGCTTAAATTTTAAAAATTTATTACAGTTACAGACATATTGCCAGTACTGCCCCTGGCTTTGAACACACTTATCCCATTGTTCTTGCTACTTTCAGAAGCAGTTCTGGAAGTCCTCTTTCAAGAGTGTCTTTAGTTTCTTCCTCCATCATGACAATGCTCCATGTCAAACATCACTTCTGATAGGGCATTTTCTGTCAAATAGAAACATTACGGTATGTCTTCATCCACCTTATTGCCTGGATCTGGCACTGTGCAACTTCTGGCTCTTCCCCAAAGTCAAAATGACCATGAAAGGTGAAAATTTTGAACTGCTTCAGGACAGTGAGGCAGTAACAACAGCACAACTAAAGACACTCATGAAAGAGGACTTCCAGAACTGCTTCAAAAAGTGACAAGAACAATGGGATAAGTGTGTTCGAAGCCGGGGGGGGGGGGGGGGGGGGGGGGGGGGGGGGGGGGGGGGGGGGGGGGTGTTCAGGGGGATTAATGGCAATGTGTCTTTTACTGTAACAAGTTTTAAATTTAAATATTCACTATATTTTTTCAATCACACCTCATATGTAGACAATTTAGCTAAAAAAAATTGCTATTAAGATAAATAAGCAGTTTTTAAAACTCTGCATAAACCAGGTGTGGTGGCATATGCCTATAATCCCAACATTTAGGAGGGTGAGGCAGAGAGGACTGACAGGAGTTGAAGGCCAGCCTAGTCTACATAGCAAGTTCAAACCGGCCTAGGCTACACAGCAAGACCCTATTGCAAAAAATCAAAAACGTAAAAACAAAAATAAATAAATAACCCTGAACAACTAACACAACTATCTGACTCCCTATTTTTGAAGGCTCCTACTGAAAATTCATTTCTAGTACTAGACTTTATTGGCTAGGACTATCAGTAACTAAGAAAAGTCTCACTACATCTTAGTAACCTCCCATGAATACAGATTAAAGCAACTTAAAATATAGGAAACCATGCATCAAATATTTTCAGAATATCATTGACTATTTCTCAAGTAACACTGCTAAAATGACTACCAAAAGTAAATTTAAAAATAACTTTGTCCAATCTGCTAGCCCTCAGTCCCTTTCTGAAAACCTGGGAAGGCCTTTTGAAAAACCACCTGGACTCTGAATGCTACAAACATTCCAAGAGAAGCCTGGCCTCCAAGCATTCCCCTTTTCAGAACCATCCTTAAGGAGAACATGTCCCTGAAGCCCGCTTTTCATTTCCTTGCCTCTTCAACCTTAGGATTCCCAGCCATATCCTTAGGCTAGTAGCTCTTAACTGGGGATACATCAACTTGGAAAGAGTCTATGAACTTCAGTAAATGAGAATTCTGCCCCAATTCAATTTAACTCCTTTATTTACACTAACTGCTTGCCTACAATAAAATGCATTTTCGTTCACATGCCTATAATCCCAGCATGAGGTATAAGCAGAAAGATAGTAAATTTGAGGCCAGTCTGGGTTACAAGATCCTGTCACTTAAAAAGAAAGAAAAAATCTTATAAATCACAAATTTGGTTTAGTATATTGATAGCTACATTTCAATATGGCTGATAATACCTTTTTTCCCACTTTAAAAACAACTGTTTGAGAAGTAGCCCATAATTCCCACCAGACTACCAACTGGGTCCATGACACAAAGCCCAATGAAAATCCCTGCCCCAGACACATATTCCCAAATCTAGTATTCTCTTGTCTTCATTCCAAAAGAACTTGGCTTTGTGCTTTCTCTGCACACACAGCCCCTTAAGCCAGACTCATACTCTCTCCTTCCAGCCTCCCTGCTGGCCCCTGTAACACTATCTTTGGACCACCTACTCCCCTGAAACTAACTTCTACTACCAATTTTGTTCTTGTCCTAGGAACAACCTCACCCCCTTATCTCCACTCCCCCATGTTGCACCAGAGTTGGTTTACATGTTCCATAGAATATGGCAAAACTAAGAGTGAGCTGCTCCCTAAACTGGTTCACTGAAGATTCCATTTGGATGACTTTCTTGCACCTTCTCCCTCCTAAATCATTTGCTTATGTTGAAAACAGCTGCCACATCATGAGCAGCACTGTGGATAAGTCCATATGGTATGGAACTGAAGACTCCTGGCAACAGCCACAAGAGGAAGCTTGGAAACAGATCCGCTAGCCCCAGTCGAGCTTTCAGAGTAGGGCCCTGGCCAAGAGCTCATGACACTTTGACCCAAAACCATTCAACTAAACCTCTCCTAGATTCCTGACCCATGCAAACTGTTTGCAATAACAATGTTTATTGTCTAAAGCTGCTACATTTTCATGTAATGTGTGACATTGTAATAATAAATACACTAGTGTTCTAATATCATCCCACTGTTAATCTCCAGATTGCTTTTCTGTTGTTGTTAGGTATTGTTGTCAGGGTCCAACTCATAGTGATCCTATGTACAACAGAAACACTCCCCAACACTGTGCCATGCCTGGCATTATGTCAGTGCTTCTTTGCTATTCATAGGGTTTTGGAGATTATTTTGGAAGTGGGCTGCCAGGTCCTTCTCCCATTTTTGCAGTACTGGGGATGTAACCCAGGGCCTCAGAGAGTGCAGAGCAGCACCCTACCCACTAAACTAAACACTAGCCCTAGATTGCTCTTAGGAGTCCAGTAACCTTTTGTTGTTTTGTTGTTTGTTTCAGTTTGGTTTGGGTTTTTGCTGTATTTGGGGGCTAAACCCAAGGCCTCACATATACTTTGCAAGTGTTCTACCATTGAGCTGCACCTCCAGCTCATTTTGTATCTTTTGTTTTGAGACAGGTCTTCCTAAGTTATGCAGGCTGCCTCTGGCCTTAAACTTGTGATCCTCCTGCCTCAGCCTCTTGAGAAGCTGGGATTACAGGCATGGGCCACTGTGCTTGGTGAGTCCAGTGACCTCCGAAGGCCCCTTCTGAATAGTGTCCTCCATGTCACTAAGGGAACCTAAGAATACCTTAAAAACTTTAGTCCTAGTTCACAGCTACCTTCTCTGTCTCCTGCCACCATCAGCAACTACACCACCACACTGGTAGCCCCTGCAATGCACAACTGGGCATCACAACACAAATGCAGCCAGACCTTTGACACCACAGAAGTACCTCTAGCTATTCTCTCCCATGGTTCAGAAATCTTATCCCACTAATCATAGCCCTAAGGAAGTCTGATCACCGTGTTCTTCATGGCCATGAATGTCTCTAAACTCCCCTTTCCTGAGTGCAGCCACTCTTTCCCACATCACTGGAATCTTACCAAAATGAACACAATGGTTGGTCAATGAAACCACATTTTCATCTAACCTGAATGTATTTTAACACCCATACAGTATCCTGTACATTACTGTTGTTGTTGTTGTTGTTATTAGGTGCCAATGAGTCAGGTCTGACTCATAGCGACCCTGATAGGGCTTCTAATGGCTGTTTCGGGAATTGTTTCAGGAGTGGACTGGCACGTCCTCCTCCAGTTTTTGCAGTGCTGGGGATCAAACCTGGGTCCTCAGAGAGTACAGGGCAGCACTCTACCAACTGAGCTAAACCCAGCCCAAGGTGGTAGTGGTTGTTAGGTGCCATCAAGTCGGGTCCGACTCATAGCAACTCTCATAGGGCTTTCAGTGGCTGTACATAGTGGCTCCCAAATATAATAAAACTGTATCCTGAATAGTTTGTTTGCAACTTCTATCATTTGCCACATTTACCTACTTATTTAATCCTGAAACCTCAGAATCAACCTAAATCAATTTATCTCTATAACCAATCCATCCCATTCCTAAGATTCTAATCTATACAATCTCTCCCAAATCAGGCTGCCTCTTCCCATTTCTAGGGCCACCTTCTGACAGAGAGTTCTGGCCAGCATCACTGCAATGTCCTCCTAACCAGGCTTGCTCCTCTTCAACACACCACAGACAAAACACAATCTGCTCTTGTCACTCTCTTGCTCTTGTACCTAACACTTCTCAGTGATCTCAAAATAATCTCAAAATTCTTTGACACAGAAAGAATGCCCTCAGAATAATCTTTTCTTTTTATTGCCCTCAAAATAATCTTCAAATGCCTTGACACAGAAGATCCTTTAAAATCCAGCCCATTTACCTCTCACACTTTCCTCCTTTCTCTTCCCATTTACTACACCATACTGGGCTACTTCCAAGTCCTTGAATTCACCACAAATACCATGATCCCTTGTCCCTACATAAATGGTCTCCTCACCTCCCTTCTCCCCAAACCCACATCACATGGCTAACTCCTACTCGCCCTTTAGCAATTAGCTAAAATTCTATGCTCTAAGAAAGAAGGGAGGATACCTCCAATCACTTTAAGTCCTCACATAGCACTTTGCACCTCCATGTCAGGGCACATGCTACAGAGAACAACCCATTCAATTCCCTACTTCTTTGGAGAATCAACACAGGGGGAGCCAGTATCTTCACAATTCTATTCTTCTCAGTACAGTATCCGTACCTATGCTACACATAGCATTGTTGTTGTTAGGTGCCGTTCAGTCAGTATCCGACTCATAGCAACCCTCTGTACAACAGAGGAAACACTATTGTCAGTGCTTCTCTGCTGTTCATAGGGTTTTCAATGGCAGATTGATTTTTGGGAGGGGGTTGCCAGGTCCTTCTCCCAAGCCTACAGCTTCTGGTGTTCTCCGGTGGTCTCCCATCCACGTACAAACCAGACCCGACCCTGCTTAGCTTCCAAGATCTGATAGGATCAGATGCCACAGGGCTATGGCTGTAGGCATACACATAGCATAGGTATTCAATAAATATTTCTTGGTTGAATGACTGAATAACAGATATATCCCAGTGTTAAGTTAAACATGATGATTCAAACATTATAGAGATTTTAAAAGCATATGCTGCTGGGGGCAGTGGTGTGTGCGTCTATGGCCCCTGCTACTCAGGAGGGTGAGAACAGGAGGATCATCTGAGCCCAGGAATTCATGGCCAGTGTGGGCAATATAGCAACACCTTGTCTCAAAAAAGAAAAAGCAAAAGTTAATTAATTAAATTAATTTAAAAAACATAAACCGTTAAAAATTATGTTGTTGAAATCTCTCAAGTTTAAAAATGATGTTTTAAAGGAGGTGAAAGTACCTATAACATTTAAGAACTATTTGCAGAAATGTAACATTAAAAATGAAAACTAAACAGCACATTCCTTTGATATAACCGGACATTTAATGAAATACCACACTCACCTCTGTAAGCAATATTGCTAGCATATCCTGCCTCTGAAAACGTATAGCCAAGTGGACCAGAGTATAGCCTACATCAAAGGCAGAAGGACGGTTCAGCAAGCGTACTTCATCCGCACTGAGCTGCCGTGCAATATCTCCTCCTGATGATTTGTATGCTTCTATGGCTGCTAAATCACCTTCTACAACCCCTAAAACAAGTATCAAGACAGAAAAGCATTTAATTCTATTTTTCTTCAAAAGGCAAAAACCTGCAGTAGTCACTCCAAACTCTAAGCATTTCTTTGTGCTTCCTGGATCCTGGGGCATCATTTAAATGTCCTAAAGAATATAAGGAAAATTAGTAGTTCCCTACCTTTTAAAATTTTCTTTCCAGAATGAGAACTGTCTAGTTAGGCACTTACCTTACCATCACAGCTGACTCTGGTGGGGTTTAGAAGAACTATTAGAATCTAATGAATGGATCAAAGATGGGTAACCCAGTGTGAGAAACTAGACTTCATTGCATTTATCCTGACTGCTTAGAGGGCAGGCATGTGCTTCCCGATGGTGTTAGGCTGCTTCTGTCCTTTACCTTGAATTTTTTTTTGGCGAGGGGGTGGGGAGCTAAACCCTGGCCCTCACACACACTTGAAAGTGCTCAACCACTGGGCTGTATATCTGAGCCCATTTATGTTTTATCTTGAGACAGGATCTTCCTAAGTTACACAGGCTGTCTTTGGTCTCAAACCTTCAATCCTCCTGCCTTGGCCTCCCGAGTTGTTGGTATTATGGGAGTGAGCAACCATTCCCAGCTTTGCCCTGCATTCTTAAAGCAGAATCAAAACAAATGCTGAGCTTTCTATACTGCCATTTAGCTTTGACACAACTTCGACCAATCTGAAGCCATTTACATTGTAAGTAAAAGTCAGCAATATTTTGATTTCACAATCTCTCAAAGCCAAGCCTTCCTTACACCAACTCGCCGTTAGGTGCCATTGAGTGGGTGTCCAATTCACAGCGACCCTCTGTACAACAGGTGAAACACTATTGTCAGTGCTTTTCTGCTATTCATAGGGTTTTCATGGCTGATTGTTTTAGGGAGTGGGTTGCCAAGTCCTTCTCCCAAGCCTACAGCACCTGGTGTTCTCAGGCAGTCTCCCATCCAAGTGCTAACCAGGCCTGACCTAGCTTAGCTGATGGGATTGGATTCTACAGTGTTATGGCTGCAGGAGGATGGTGTTGGTCATGAGTTCTGAGCAACTGGGGAGGAAAAGACTGGAGGATGGAGAGTCCGTGGCTAGAGGTTACCTGAATTAGCAAGATCCTCAGTCAAAATAAATTATATACAATAAAAGAAAAGAAAATATGAAATCCAAAAGAAAAGAAAACATGAAATCCAACCCACATGGGTGGGGCAGCATCTGTGGGTATGACTCAGTCTTAAGAGACCTTGCCTAGACTTCAGTTCTAACCCCAAGTACTGGGGAAAATCTAAGAACAAAGTGAAAATTTGCAAAGCCCCACCTCCCTCCACTGTTCCCCAAAAGATACAGCTGTAGAGATGTCCTCTACTCAGTTTGGGTGTGCCACGTTTGTTCACCTTCCAAGGAATGGAAGGATCCACTGACAGATAAGGAGTTCTGACTTCTAGGTGGGTGGACTAGGGGTTTGGTAAAGCAGTGCACCATACTGCCTAATAACTCGGGGTCAAATCCCCAGTACATTGTTAATAAATAGCTAGGCATAGCCAAGCATAGCAGTACATGTCTATAATCCAGAGGCAGCCTGTGTAGCTCAGCAAGGCTGATTCAAAATAAGAAATTAAAAAAATGGGGTGGCAAGCGATGATGGAACACTTGCAAAGTATCTAAGAGGCCCTGGATTCAACCCCCAGTACCATAAATAAATAAATAAATAAATAGATAGATAGATAGATAGATAGATAGATAGATAGATAGATAGGCATGGTGACACGTGCCTGAAATTTCATCCCCTTCCTTGGGAGGTAGAAGCATGAAGGATCCCAAGTTTAAAGCCAGCCTGGGATATATATAGCAAAATTCTGCCCTCCCACACACAAAAAAGAAGAAGAAAAAGAGAAACAACTCATGAGAAAGTCAGGTACAGTGATGCAGACCTGTAGTTCCAGCACTTAGGAGGCTGAAGCAGGAGGTTCGCATGAGCCCAGGAGCTTGAGAACCGTCTGGACAACATAGTAACACCTTTCACTGAAGGAAGGAAAAAAAAGACAACCCACAATGTTGGGGTTGGGGAATATAGTTCAGTGGCAGAGCAACTGCCTAGTGTATATGAAGCCCTGGGTTCAAGCTCCAGCACCATCCACACAAGTGTGAACATAATCCCTCCATGCACACAGAGATCTCATGTTATTAAATAAGAATATCTTCTTTTACAAATTTTTATTGTTGCAGCAAGGTAATTTAACACATTCCTTGACACATACACAAAAGTTCAGCTGTAAATCCCATCCTCAACCCACTTTATACATAAAAGACTTCAAAACATCCTTATGAGGAACAGTGCCCTAGAAGTCCTTAGGCCTAAAATGCAGTAGGATTGGTATGCGACAAGAGATAAATCTTTCCAAGGCACAAATGCTGAGAATGGACACAGGAAGTGTTACCTGAATTAAAAGTTACCCAGATGGATTAACACAGTGTCTGCAACAATGGGCTTAAACATAAATAAGATCATGTGTCTGGCACAGAATTGGGAGGTGCTTCGATCTCCTACACATAGGGTCACTATGAGTTGGACTCAACTTGACGGCACCTAACCACCACCACCACCACAATGGCTAAAGACTTTTCTATATCTAATTACATTCATGTAAATAAAGAACTCTAAAACTTTTTCTTAACTTGTTTCAATAGTTATGAACAATCTTGTAAGGCCCACAGATTTTCTGAATAATTTTAAGGTACTGCCAAGCATTGTGGCACCCATCTGTAATCCCAACATTTGTGAGGATGAGGTAGGATCATTCTAAATTCCAGGCCAATGTGGGCTATAGAATAAATTCTAGGCCAGCCTGGGCTATACAGAGAGACTCAAAAATCAGTAGTAGTAGTAGTAGTAGTAGTAGTAGTAGTAGTAGTAGTAGTAGTAGTGAGTAGTAGTAGTGGTAGTAGTAGCAGTGGTGGTGGTGGTGGTAGCAGTAGTGGTAATGAATTGAGTTAATTATTTAACAAATAGTAGTTATTGACATACTTTATTTAATTTAGGATATAATATATAGTATCGATACTCCATCTCCTTTTCTTTCTATTATATTTCTGTACAGAAGCAACTACTTTTCTTTGTGATCCTATCGAAGTTGGAACTAGGGCTGGGGGTATGGCTCAATGGTAGAGCACTCACCTAATACACATAAGGCCCTGAGTTCAATCTCCAGCACAGGGAGTAAAACAAAGAGCCATAACTATTTCACAGTGCACATAGCATCACTATAGGCTTAGGTTTAGCTTAGCTGGTAAAATGTCATGCTGCAGTCTCTGAGGACTCAGGTTTGATCTCCAGTACCACAAAACAGGAGAAAGACATGGCAATCCACTCTCAAAGCAATCCTGAACAATCAGCTATTGACAACCCCGTGAGGGTCGCTATGAGTCAGATCCGACTCAACAGCATCACTACACCTTTTATAGTTCTTAGCTTAAACCTAAAAATACAGCTATTCATAAAACAACTTTATATTACATATAAAATGTTTCAAGATCTAAAGGCAACCCCAGAGTTTGACCAATTTATCTGAAAAGACAAAAAGGAAGATCTGCACATACATGTACATACATGTACGTATATGTATGAGGGAAGACCCCCTACAATCCCAAAATGTGTTTATTTTAAAAAGTATTTATTTTTGTAAATTCAAACTTCAGTCACCTTCAAAGTACTCTCCATGCCATGCAATGTATCCATGGAAACATTTTGTTCACTGCTAGAAAAAGGTTTTGAACTCATCTGTATTTCTGCCATTTTTTGTTTCACCTCCTCCACATTAACAAAATGTTTCCCTTTGAAGACTTCTTTCATCTGGGTAATCAAACTCCTGAATACTCTGCACCCACAGTCACCTGTTTGCCACAACTCAGGACATTTCTTCCACAAATCATGACACAACTTTCTCAAACTTCCAGATAGTAAAATCTTTGGTTGACTGCTTGACCCACAGGAACAAATTCCAAACACACAATCCTCATATCAAAGAAACAGATGATCACTGTTCTCACATTAGTTTCTGGGCTTTTTTTTTTTTGGTGGGAGGGCTTGTATACACATATGTATATGCTTGCTGTTGTTGTTAGGTGCCGTCGAGTCCAACTCATAGCGACCTTCATAGGGTTTTCAGTGGCTGACTGTTTCGGGAATGCCTTGGGAATGGGTTGCCACATCCTTTCCAAAGACAAACATGAAGTAATATAAAGCTAAACATCAAAAGTGTTCCATCTTTGGGTTGGGATAAAGGAAGATCTTCTAAATCACTGTCTTTACCATTTTTAGATAACTCACTATATAAGCTAAATCTAGCCTACAGCTGTACCATCCTGGCATCCAATCTCTTCAGATCTTGGAAGCTAAGCAGGGTTGGGTCTGATTAGTACTTGAATGGGAGACCGCCTGGGAATACTGGGTGCTGTAGGCTTGGGAAAAGGAACTGGCAGCCTACTCCTGAAACTATCAGCCACTGAAAACCCTATGAAAGCCAGGAGCAGTTGCGCACGCCTATAATCCCAGCAATTTGGGAGACAGAGGCAGAAGGAGCCCAAGTTCGAGACCATAGGCAGTGTGTGTAATTTAGCAAGACCCTGTCTAAAAAATAATAATAATGGGCTGGAGGTACAGCTAAGTGGTACAGCACTTGCAAAGTATGCAAGCGCGAGGCCCTGGGTTCAACCCCGAGTACCACAAAAAAAAAAGAAAAAAAGAAAAAGAGAAAGAGAGGAAGGAAAAGGAGAGGAAAGGGGAAAGGAGAAAGGGAAAGGAAAGACGAGGAAGGAAGGAAGGCAGGAAGGCAGGCAGGCAGGCAGGCAGGCAGGCAGGCCGGCAGGCCGGCCAGCCCTATGAACAGCAGAGGAGCACTGATGATAGTACCAGGCATGGCACAGTATTGAGTAGTGTTTCATTCATTCTGTTGTACATAGGGTCACTATGACTTAATGGCAACTAACAAAAACAACAACATAACTAAGCCTAGATGAATCTTATTTTAATTTTTTTGGGGGGGAAGAGTACTTGGGGGTTGAACCCAGGGCCTTGCACACACTTTCCTCTACCACTAGGCTGCTCCCCCAGCCTATTTTTTATATTTTTATTTTGAGACAAGGTTTCACTAAGTTACACAGGCTGCCTCTGGCCTCAAACTTGTGATCCTCCTGCCTCTGCTTCCCAAGTCTGGGATTTGAGGTATGTACTACCTTGCCTGGCTCTTAAAAATCCTTAAGAATTCATTTCCTCACTAATATTTCTGAAGCCTGCAGCCGTAGACCTGTGGAATCTGATCCCGTCAGATCTCGGAAGCTAAGCAGGGTCGGGCCTGGTTAGTACCTGGATGGGACAGCGCCTGAGAACACCAGGTACTGTAGGCTTGGGAGAAGGACCTGGCAACCCCCTCCCAAAAATCAGTCTGATTGTGAAAACCATTGAAAAACCTATGAACAGCAGAGAAGCACTGACAATAGTGTTTCCCCTGTTGTACAGAGGGTCGCTATGAGTCAGATACCGACTCGATGGCACCTAACAACAACAACAACATTTCTGAAGGATTTCTGAAATTAAGCATTAATTGGTGCAATGGATGAAGAGGGTTACAGACCAAATAGCGCAACAAAGTTTGCAAAACTTGTGTTTTGGAACTATGATTCACAGTATCACTCATTCTGCCTTCATATTAAGTACTTTTCATATATATAAGCAGAACTTCAAATGTTTCATTGCATGGTATATGAATCACATCGCAACAAAGCTGAGACACACAAACATAACCAGGATCTCTATTTGACCTAATCCAAAATATCAGTAACAGTGAATTTCTCCTTCCCACCCACTGCAATTCAATGCTCCATTGAATTGCAGAAAGGGTTTGCTGTCCATTCCTCAGCATGGAGACAATGTAGGAGAGAAACTGAGGATGAACAGACTATTTTTCATAGCACAGAATTCTCCAAACATCCCAAGCAGGAACACATATAGAAGTAGAGGCACAAAATGTTTTTTAAATATCTTACTGCATAATGTTTTGGGAATATATAATCTGATTCTTTTCATTAGCCATAGTAAGAGCTCATCATTTTAGTGACTGGCAAATTTTCAGCTACAAAGATTAGTAAATCTATTAGAAGTCAAACTCATGAATGTCACTAAACTGTCCAAAGTTTTGTTATATCTTCATTGCTCAAAGAGAACTACTGATGAAACTTAGTTTCTTCATTGTTGTTTTCACTATAAACACAATGTAAAGGGAGTTAGCCCATATTCACGTAATATAATCTTTTAGCAACCACCTGTTTTCTACTTAAGGGGGAAAAGGCATTATAGTATATGCAACACCAACCAAAAAAAAAAAAAAAAAAAAAAAAAAACCAAAGATGTCTCTGAGTTCTTCACATAACATTTTGAACACCTTCTAAAAACAAGGATAAAAGGAAAACTGCAAGAAGTAGAAAAGTTGGTACACAGGAAAAGACAGTAAATAAACATAAGTGTTAAAATCTCACTTTACAGAACTAAGGCCAGGAAAAATATTGAAAAGTATCAAGGGAGATAAAGAGATGACTGACATCTGTTCTTTAGGTTACTGACAACTCAGAATGCCTCCAAAAATAATTGAAGCCCCTTTCTCTTAATACTTTTTTATAATTTAACAATTTATATTTTAGGTCCCTCCTTCATGCTACAAAGGCAAATAAAAAGGCAACTGAGGATTAGTGGTATAAAACTATCTTGCAGTATCATCATACTCTTAATGTCAATTCAATGAAATGCACAATTAGGTAAAGAGTGATGTATAATTAGAGAAAGGAAAACTTTAATGCACTTTTAAAGACATGAAGATGGAAGTAAATGAAAAATACTATATTATACATTAGTAATCACAAGGTTTCTATTTTAGTCTGTTTGGGGGTTTGTTTGTTTAAAAAAAAAGGAGAGAGACAAAAGGCTAGGCTCTGTGCCACACACCTGTAACCCCAGCTACTCAGGAGGCTGAGGAAGGAGAATCACAAGTTTAAGGCCAGAGGTAGCCTGTGCAATTTAGTGAAGCTCTGTCTCAAATTAAAAATAAATAAATAAATTTTAAGGTGGGACTGACGGTTCATTCAGTTCAGTGGTAGAGCACCTGCCTAGGAAGCTTAAGGCCCTGGGTTCAAACTCCTCTCCCTATACTAAAGAGAGAGACAGAGAGAGAGACAGACAGAGAGAAAGACAGACAGAGAGTGTGTGTATGTGAGAGAGAGAGAGAGAGAGTGTAGCAGCTCATGTTGTCCTAGAAGCTGGGCCAGGAGTAGAATTTCTCTTGAAGCCACAGGTCAATAACTCACTGGGGACTTCACAGCTACTATGGAACTCCAGTGGTTAGCATATGGAGCTGGCTCATAGATGTTTAGAAAGTAGACTTATTTTTCCCCCATATATGGCACAGTTTTCAAAGTTTTGCCTTATTTTCCTTTATGACATAAAATCATAATGGTAACTAACTTTGAAAAGAATGCCAAATGGTAAAAAAAAAAGCCAGGACTTACCTGAGCCCACATGGGCCAGCTCAACACTACCCTGGAGTTCTATGGTAGCTGTGACATCACAGCATGGTTTATGCTGTGGGGTCAAGGTGGACCTGGAGTCAGCAGGCACAATTTCAGGAACCCTTAAAGAGAAAAGTTAGTTTTAAGTGGTAATGTTCAGAATGTCCTATACCATGGTCAGTAGAAAGATGCAGATGTGACTGGCTATAATGCCTAGGTAGTTTTCCTCTGCCCAAAATTTAATTCATTTAACTGGTTTTGCATATTAACAAGAAACTGGTACCACTAAGTAACACTTTTAAATATCCTAATCTTTTGGCTATAGATTAATCATGATCTTGGATTTAAAATATTCATAGCAAACTTTCAATACTCAAACATGAGCTGCTTTTTAAATAAAATGTCCTCAATACTTTTAAAAGTAACTTCAAATAGGCACAAGCATAGATACAATCCCAAAAATAGTTGAAGCAGACTTAACTGCCACCTAGTTGCATCTTTCACATAATAAACAAAGGCAACATTTTTTATTTCTTTTCTTGAGACAGAGTCTCACCATGTAGCCCAAGCTGGCCTTGAACTCACAATCCTCCTGCCTCTGCCTCCCAAGTACTGGGACAGGCCTATAGCACCATACCCAGCAAGATCTACCTACCATTTCTATTCTTAGAATACTGCTATGGAACAATAAATTTTTTCAAAAAAAGTAATTAATTAATTAATTAAAGAAAGAAACATCAGAAATTGGAAATAAATTCTTAAATTTAATCTAATCTACACTGTATCAGTGCCTGTGGCTGTACCACCCTGGCATCTGATCCCATCAGATCTCAGAAGCAAGTAAGGTTGTGCCTGGTTGGTACTTCGATGGGAGACCACCTGGGAACAACAAATGCTGTAGGCTTGGGAGAAGGACCTGACAGCCCCCTTCCAAAAAACAATCAGCCACTGAAAACCCTAGAAATAGCAGAGAAGCACTGATATAGTGCCAGGTCTGGCACAGTGTTGGGCAGCGTTTCATCTGTTGTACATAGAGTCACTACAAATTGGACCCAACTGTACAGCACCTACCAAAAACAACATACTATATCAAAACAAGTTTCTATTCAACAACCTCACTGTTTATTATTAAAACATCTTCTTTACAAAAATAAGACTCAATGAGACAAGGAAGTCAAACTCTCCAATGCCTTTTAAATACACTATTATCAACTATGGCAAGATACATCAAATATAGTTTATATTTCAGAGCTCTTACCTCCTTATATTTTTATCAGATTTAACAACCCAACTGTTATGGAAATATAAATCCCCAAAGTCATGAATAAATATCTGAACTGACATACTTTCATAAGAAGGAAGATCCTGCTGTGCAGGAAGAATTACTGCAAAAAGCATGACAGAAGGATTTAAAGAAAGAAGTCACAAAGTTATCTTTGGGACAAGTGATCAGAGATGAGAAAAAATGTTAATAATGGGTTGAAGAAAATGAGTTCAAATCACAAAGGTCATCTAAAATATCACTAAACTATTCAATTGAAGGGTAAATTTTTAAATGTATGATTCTAAAAGTGTATTTTGAAACACATAAAAACAGTGCATGTCAAAGCCACACATACCACTGTGATCAAGTCCAAAATGTTTCTGACTTAAAATAAAAATTTCTTTTGCTATACTGCCAAATAATCCTAGCTGAATTTGAATTCAAATTTCAGATATTTAGAATTATACTACTTTAGGTAGGCCTGGAGAAACTGAATTGTCTATCCTACCCTCTTTTGTAAGAAAACTAGAGAGTAAGTGAACATCCCAAGGCAGGTGAGGGGGGAGATAGAAGAAAAATTTTCTGATTTTATATAACTTTATACTGTTCATTAAACCCATTCAGCTCTTCTTAATTAAAACTACAACAGAATTAAGATAGTGAATCATCAAGTTAGAAGAGACATTAAAAAGTAACCTAGTTCACCTAGATAAGACTCCTAGCTAGAAGCACAAACAGGAAAGACTTTGTAATTTCCCACTGCAAGAGAAAGCTCTTCGACTTCCTAACTCCTGGCTCTTCACACATGCAGCCACATAAATTGGTATATTTTGCCCATTAGTTTCAAGGCCCATTTTAGAACACATTAGATATCCTCACCACATCATATCTAAAACAACCTTGCCCTCTGCTAAATTCAGGAAAAAGGATAGTTATCCAACCCTGGCTATCTTTCTTAACTGTTCTCCTCAGTCCACTATAAATTCTTCAAATTTTGCCAGTTCCACCTCTTTAAATGTTTCTCAAACATATCCCCATTTCCCATCTCCACTGCCTAAGACTCTGTTACCTGAACTGCTATAATTCCCTAACTGGTCTGCTTGCCTCAAGTGTTGAGCTTTCCCAATCTATTCTCTATATTAAGGCTAGAATGGTCTTCCTAAACCACAAATCTGACTAAGGCACATTCCTTTCAAAGGTTTACTACTGCCCTTATGCTGAGAGCTATGGTGAATTTTCTTAGCCAGGTAAACAGGTTTGGAACAGTCCAGCATTCCCTGCAGGGTGTCTCACAACTCTCATTTTACACTCAAACCCTGATTAGCTTCTTTTATGTCATCAGACATGTTGTGCTTTCTTGACTCTAGAGTCTTAACAAACAACAAAAAGGTAAAGACAGATAATTTTTACAAGTAATTGGGAGGGGAGGGAGGGGAGGCAGGCATGGAAATAGAGAGGGAGGGAAGCTGAGAGGGAGGAAAGGTGGGAGGGAGGAAGAGAGCAAGGGAGGGCTATTACAGATGTGGTGGCACACTCCTGTAATCCCAGCACTTGGGAGGCTGAGGCAGGAGAATCTTGAATTCAAGGTCGGCTGGAGCTACAAAGCAAGTTTTAGGCCTGTCTAAACTACATAGTGAGACCCTATCTCAAAAAATACCCCCAAAACAGCCTATAATCCCAGGGGTTTAGAAGGCGGAGGCAGGAGGATAGCAAATTCGAGACCAGAGCCAGTCTGTGTAATTTAGCAAGGCCCTGTCTCAAGAAGTAAAAAACTGGGCTGGAGGTAGCAGCTCAGTGGTCCAGCACTTGCACAGTATGCAAGCACGAGGCCCTGGGTTCAACCCCTAGTACCACCAAAAAAAAAAAAAAAAAAAAGTAATTGGGATGGGTGGACATTTGTCTTATCAGATTTTTAAATATGTAATGAAGTTATAATTATTTAAGCAAGTGTGATACTGATTTTATATACAGCCTCAAAACAAACTCCAGTACAAGAATCACTTTATGAGCCAGGCATGGTGGCATATGCCTGCAATCTCAGCAAATCAGGAGACAGACAGGAGGATCTCAAGTTTGAGGTCAGAGGCAGTATGCATGTCTGAACTAAAATAGTTAAAAACGGGCTGAGGGTGCAGTTCAGTGTTACAGCATTTGCAAAGCATGCATGAGGCCCTGGGTTTAACATCCCAGTATGGCATGAAAAAAGAAAAAAAGAAAAGGAAAAAAAGAATCTTTTTATATAGATAGAAGCATCCAAATCAATGGAGAAAGAATTTATTTAATAAATCTTATTAGTGTAAGTTACTTGGAACAAATATTTTAATTAGTTCAATCCAAAAAACTGTACATGACAACAAAGAAAACATCAATAAGTCAGCCCATTAAAAAGCAAAAGAATATTTGCAACAAATATGACTGGTACATATTTTAATATTTATGTTATTTATATTATATAGATACCATGTAAGTTGGTAAAATCACCATAGAAAGTAAGCAAAAGACATGCATAACCAACTCACAAAAAAATTAATAAAATAACTAATAAAATGGGACAGTGTACCATCCTTAGTAACAAAAACCAGCAAAGATACAGTTCCATAGTGACTCTCTTGCTGCTGCTAACAACAAAGAACAGGTTAACTTCAGACATGACAACTCAGTTTTATACTACATATTTACTTCTATAAAGATAAAAAACATTTAAATTCATGCCAAGCATGGTTGTACACACCTATAATCCCAGCACTCAGGAGGTAGAGGCAGGAGGATAGCAAATTCACAGTCAGTCCCTGAGCTACATAGCAAGGCCCTATCTCCAAAACAAAACAAAACAAAAAACCCCACAGAAACAAACCAGTAAACTGGGCATCGTGGTGCTCACCTGTAATCCCAGCAATTTGGGAGGCAAAGGTAGGACTACTGAGAGAGTTCGAGGCCAGAGGCAACCTGCATCACTTAGCAAGACCCTACTTCAAGATAAAAAATAAAATAGGGACTAGAAATGCAGCTCAGTCATGGGGTGCTCACAATATACAAGGTCCTGGATTCAGCCCCCAGTACCACCAAAAACTACTTAACAAAAAATCTGACAGATTTTGTCTAGGCAGTGAGATTATAAAAAATACTGTTATTTTTCATAGCTTTTATTATCTCTAAATAATATATAATGTGCATACTCTACTTTTACTTTTTTTAAAATCCTCCATACACTGTTGTTTACAATTGTTCCTCCTCATTTCGAGCTGTGCCACATCAGCAAATGGAGGTTCCTGAAGCTTTACTCCATTTCCATCATTAAGGTCCACTTTACTTTGAGGAGGTAACTCTTCACCAGTCATCTTTTGAGTGCCTTCCAACCTGGGGGGCTCATTTTCCAGGACTATATATATCTGACTGTGCTTCCCTGCTATTCATAGGGCTTTAAATGGCCAATTGTTTCAGGAGTGGGCTGCCAGGTTCTACTCTAGTCTTTCTTAGTCTGGAAGCTCAGCTTAAAGCTATCCACCATGGGTGACCCTGCTAGGATCTGTAATACCAGTAGCATAGCTCCAGCAACACAGCAACATACAAGCCCCCACAGTCTGGCAAAATGACAGTCATTATACCAAAAAGAACAGGTGGATGACCATTTCAAGAGGTTGCATATGATCAGAAACCAATGGTACTGAAGGAAAAAGTGGAAGCTGCCTTGAAGGAAACTGGTGAAACACAAGGCTCCTGGAATTGATGGAATACCAATAGAGATGTTTCAACAAACAGATGCAGCACTGGAGGTGGTCACATGTTTATGCCAAGAGATTTGAACAGCTACCTGGCCAACTGACTGGAAGAGATCTGTATTTGTGCCTATTCTCAAGAAAGAAGATCCAACTGAATGTGGAAAATATTGAACGATATCATCCATATCATACTCAAGTAAAATTTTGCTAAAGATCACTCAAAAGCAACTGCAGCAGTGTATAGACAGGAAACTGCTGGAAAATCAAGCCAGATTCAGAAAATAGTGTGGAACTAGGGACATTGTGGGCTGTGATTTAGCTCAGTTGGTAGAGTGCTGCGCTGCATTCGCTGAGGTCCCGAGTTCAATTCCCAGCACCGAGTTCAATTCCCAGCACCGTAAGAATGGGAGAAGGACCTGGCAATCCACTCCCAAGGCAATCCTGAAACAGCCATTGAAAACCCCATGAGGGTCACTATGAGTCGGATACCGACTCAATGGCACCTAACAACAACAACAGGGACATCATTGCTGTTGTCAGATGGATATTTGCTGAAAACAGAGAAAACCAGAAAGATGTCTATGTTTTATTGACTACACGAAGGTATTTGACTGTGTGGATCATAACAAATTACAGATAACACTGTGAAGAAAGGGAATACCAGTGCACTTAATTGTACTCATGAGGAATCTGTACAAGGACTAGGAGCCAGTCATTTGAACAAAGTCAAGAAAGGTGTGTGTCGGGGCTGCATCCTTTCCCATACATTTGCAATCTCTATGCTGAGCAAATAATCTGAGAAACTTGACTTTATGAAGAAGAACGTGGCATCATGATTGGAGGAAGACTCATTAACACCCTGTGTTATGTATATGCAGATGACACAATTCTGCTTGGTAAAAGTGAAGAGGATTTGAAACATTTACTGATGAAGATCAAAGAACACAGCCTTCAGTATGGATTGTGCCTCAACAGCAACAAAAATCCTTACAACTGGGTCAGTAAACAACTTCCTGATAAATGGAGAAAAGATTAACGTCCAAGATTTTGCTCTACTTTGTTCTACAACCAACACCCACAGAAGCAGCAGTCAAGCAATCAAAAGCCTCATAGCCAGACGCGGTGGCGCACGCCTGTAATCCCAGCAGCTTGGGAGGCAGAGGCAGGAGGATCGCAAGTTCGAGACCAGAGGCGGTCTGCATAACTAAGCAAGACCCTGTCTCAAAAAAGTAAAAAAATAAAAAATAAAAATGGACTGGGGGTGCAGCTCAGTGGTCCAGCACTCGCAAAGCATGTAAACGCCCTGGGTTCAACCCCCAGTATCACAAACAAACAAAAAAGCCACACTGCATTGGGAAAAACTGTTGCAAAAGAGCTCTCTCTTTAAAGTGCTGAAAAGTAAAGATGTTATATTGAAGACATAAGTGTGCCTGACTCATACCATGGTATTTTCAGTTGCACCATATGGTGATGAAAGTTGGACATTAAATACAGGAGACAGAAGAATTGATGCTTTTGAATAATGGTGCTGGAGGTAAGCACTGACTATACTATAGACTGCCAAAAGAACCAACAGATCTATCCTAGACGTGTAACCAGAGTGCTCCTTGGAAGCAAGAATGGCTACACTGCATTTGACATATTTTGTACATGTCAAAGGAACCAATCCCTGCAGAAGGACATGTTTGGGAGAGTGGTAAGTCAATGAAAAAAAAATGAAAAACCTCAACTAGATGGATTCATAGTGTCTGCAACAGTGGACTTAAACATAAAAAAAGACTGTGTGCCCAGCACAGAATTGGGGAGTGTTTTATTCTGTTATATATAGGGTTGCTCTGAGTAGGACTCAACTCAACAGCACCTAACAATATCAACATTTATGTTGTAAGAAGTCACCACAAATGTCTAAATTTGATGAAATAAATGTCCACTGACTGATGAACAGATAAATGAAATGTGATTATGCACAGAACAGTATATTGTCCAGTCTTACAAAGAAAGGAAAATATGACACACACCACAAAATAGATGAAACTTAAAGACACTGCTAAGTGAAAATAAGCTAGTCACAAAGGCCAAGTACATATGACTGCATTCATATGTGGTTCTTAGAGTAGTCAAGTTCATACACCGGAAGTAGAATAGCAGTTATAAGGGGCTAGAGGAAGGGCAATAGTACAGTCATTGTTTAATGTTTTTATTTGTTTGTTTGTTTTGCAGTACTAGGGTGCTATACCCAGGGCCTCACACGCACTCTGCAAACACTGTAACACCACGCTGCACTGCCAGCCCGTTTCTAATTTTTTATATTGAGACAGGGTCTAGCTAAGTTACACAGGCTGCCTCTGGCCTCAAACTTGTCTTCCTCCTGCTTCTGCCTCCCAAGTCTCTGGGATCACAGGCATAATTATTGTTTAATGTTGTGCAAAATGAAAACAAACTGGTGATCGATGGTGATGATAGCTGTGCAACAATGTAAATGTAAACCCCACTGATGTATACTTAAAAATCAGCAAAATGCAGGCAGAAGGTATAGCTCAGTGGTACACGGAATGCCCAACACACACAATCCCCTGGATTCATTCTCTAGCACTAATAAGTTACACTAAAGTGGGGTAAAACGTATGCTTTATTGATAGACAGATTTTTTTACTACAATTAAATTGTTTTAAAAAACACAATGACATAAGGGTATTGTTCAGGTATTAGAGATACTACCACAAATAATTTCATCTATATAGTATCCTTCTCTCCTGAAAACAGTATTTAATTAAATCTAGTCATAGGCCTAAAAATCCAAGTTTAGAATCATTCTACAAAACTGAACTCTTCAAAAATGTTAATTTCTGAAAGAGTAAAGTAAAAAACAAAACCCAGGCACTGGAACTCACATCAATCATCCTGCTTCAGCCTCCTCAGTGCTGGGATTACAGATGTATGCCACCACACTCAGTTCATAATTTACTTTGTTAGGACTTTTTAAAGATTTTTTTTATATTTTGGGCTCTAGCACATTCAGTCTAAACACATTCTTTCCTATTTAATATTAAGAAGTACATCTAGATTTCCTAACCCAGTGCTGTCATTTAATATAGTAAAATTTTAGAATGTAAAACTTCACTGAGTCATCAGTGCATATTCAAATATATCATATAATCAAGAATCACCAGACATATTCCCTTTCTCAGCATAAGAGGCACATGCTACTACTTGGCAAACCTGTGTAAACAATCACTTCTGAAAGCCAGAAATTACATCTCAGACATACCAGAGGCAACCAGAAGACTTCTGCTAGGCTATCTGCCACCACCATTTGCCTTACTAGGATACATTTACTCCAAATGTCAAGAAGTACTTTAAAATACCAGACTAAACTGGCCAACATCGACTAATAATGGAAAGGAAAAGGGGGAAAGTGTGTGTGCGTGTGTGTGCTCCCTATAGACTACAATCTTTCATATTGCTAAAAACTATCAAAGGTCACTTAAAAATCATGACCAAAAAAAGTTATTTTATATCTAGCTCTAAAATCACAGCAGGAAATCTTTACACCCTTAAAGAGAAAAAAACTACCTGAAGACAAAACAATTCCTTTCGTGGTACTAAAAATAATTCTTTTACCTGTTAATATGGACTACCTTAGGAAACAAATCCACAAGGAAGAATGTGTACAGAGCAAAAGACACTGATTTTTTATAGCTACTCACACAATCCCACCTATGAGTATCATACAAAGTAAACTAAGAACAGAGAGCACCGCCAGCATTCTAGCTGCTTACTTTCCTTTTATGGATACAAAGTCAAAGATTTCCTACAGGAGTCTGCATTATTTTGGATTCTATAAAAGCTTTTAATAGAATATTTTCACTCAACCCATTTTTGTTTTTAAGGGGGGGGAGGAAGTATTGAATAGTTTTAAATGTCAAAGACTATTAATAAGATCCAAGACCTACTTTTCTGCCTCTGCCTTCATTCACATATAAAGTAACATATTAAAAACAGGACACTAAATCAGAAGAGTACCTTTCAGTAGAATACTCAGTCTGGTATCAATTTAAAATTAAAGCTCATAACCAGCACTTAAAAAAATAAGCATAACTTAAACCTAACAAGGTAGCTTCCTCTCTGAGTTCCCAGGAGATGATCTCTAAAAATGACATATCAGAACAAATATCTGCTCCTGAGCCAACAACATGGAAGTCATGATGATTGCAAAGCAATTCCACAAGGTGGGAAAAATTCTAAAGATGGAAAATAGATTGTCTAAACAAGTACAGTATACCAAGCTGGAAACAGGCCAACGCAAACAAAGTAAACAGAACAAATAGTACAGGAATACCACGCGCACACACAAAAATCTAGTTCAAATAATTTGACCTAACCCTGGAATACTGTGAAATATTAAGAAGTCAATGATTACCCAGAGACACAGCAATCTGCTTCATATAGGCATTATTTATATTGCTTCCTTGAAAAAAAACAAGACTGAAAACATTAGTATTCACAGGCATCAAGTATTACTCACAAGTTCCAGTAACAGTGCTCCTTTCCATCTAGTGTTAGTGCTTTACAAGGAAAAAATACCCATCTAGAAAGGAAAAGCAACATGGATACTTCACACACAGCGGGTACACCTCTCAGCACAATTTCTTTCATAATATAGCAAAACAATAACTTTAAACCCCCTCTAAAAACTAGAGCAGGTTAAGTAAAGTTTTTCTGAAATTGTCATACTAAGATTTTTTT
>VMDO01012936.1:27184-60347 GCA_007922755.1 Pedetes capensis | reverse complement strand
CTAGACATGTGAAGAAGCAGAAAAATGTGAGGCATAGGCAGGAAAGAAATAAGAAAATAGAAAAACACCTAATTAGCAACACAAAATTTACAAAACTTGTTATAAAAAGATGCATTATGCACAAAGTGAGGAAAGAAAAGGAATACTATAAAACTTCTAGAGATGAAGGTGGACCCTAGTCCCCAGCAGATTCTGGTCTCCAAGTTTATCCTCCCATCCTTCTCTGTCTACTCACAGTGCTGCTTGGAAATGACAATCACCTCCTCAGAAAAGTGCCCCTAAATCCCAACTCACTTCGTGCAGGCTCTGTCCCCCTCAGCTCCTGGTCCCACGTGCTCACCTGCATCTTCCCCCCTGTGCCTATTTCCTCTAGAGCTCAGCAGGAAGACAGCCTCATACCCATCCAGCCCACCACAGCCACAGCGGGTCTCAAAGAACCCTTTCAAAAGTTCTTAATGTAACAAGATTCAGCTTATAACCGTGTTGTTTATTTCCAGTTTGGAATTTCTTGAGATTGGCTTTGGAATTAGAATATAGTGAAGGTATGTTACTACTCCACAGGTGCTTGAAACAATCACAGAACTCCATCAGGTGTGATCAAACCTTCTTACAATTACTTTGTCTGCTCAGACAGGTAAGCTTTAAAAATTCATTTCCATTGTGATTGCAATTTTGTTCATCTTTCCTTGTTCTGTTGATTTTTGCCTTATACGTTTTCAGGAAATGTGGGAATGATAAGCATAGAAATTGTTATATACCCCACTTATTTATCAGCCTTCTAATCCCTATAAAAGCCTTTGGCATCCAGTTTTCTTCGGTCTGCAACCGTATCACATTCGCAGTAGAGGTTTGCCTAACGTCTTTATTTTTATCCCTTTCCTTTCATTCTTTTGTGTCCTTATATTTGGGGCTATTTTCTTTATAAACAGTATGTAGCTGGGTGTTTTTATCTAATTGACTCTGAGAACACTTCACATTCAGCTGCCAGGTCACCCATAAGCACATGCTGTGCTGCAGAAGCACAGGAACGGAACGTGGGCGCACATGCGTGGCTGTAGTCTGTGCTCCACGATGCCACGCTTTCCCGTTACTTCTTTTGTCCTATTGTTTTGGTTTTAATATCTGTCTGACCCTCTTCTTTTCCTTCCTTTTCTTTTCCATTTTTTTTCAGGACTCGTGAGTTGAGCCCAGACCGTCACTCATGGTAGACACATGCTCTACCATTGAGCCAAATCCCAGGTCACACTTTTTTTTAAATTTTTCATTTTAAGACAGGGTCTCAAAGTTGCACAACCTGGCTCTGGCCTCAAACTCACAATCCTTCTGCCTCCTCCTCCCAAGTAGCTGAGATTGCAGGTGTGCACCGTGGCACCTGGATCAATCTTCTTTCTTCATATTTTTCCTGTCTACTATTGGAGAGTGTATTAGTCAGCTGTCATTTCTGTAGCAGAAAAACCACTGAAAGAAACTTATGGAGAAGGCTCACCAGGTCTCACAGTTAGAGGATCAGTCTATAATGGGAGTGGGGCAGGCATGACAGTGGCAGAGGGCAAGGCCTGTGGCAGAGAACTTCCTGGCTAAAAACCTCCAAAGGTCTGTCTCCCATGACTCATTTCCATGAAAATAGATCCTACCTCCCCACATTCCATAACTTCCCAGCACAGCACCATCCGCTGGGGACCCAATGTTAAAGTACGTGAGCTTTGGGGGACATTTTATACTCAAACCATGATGGAGGGCTTTGGCAGAAACCATTAGCACCCCCTTAATAACATAACTGCTCATAAACCCCCAGTTTCACTGAGGGCAGAAATGTGACTAATTTGAAAGCCCAGTGACCCTGCTAAGGAGATTTCCAAGTAGACAACAAAAATTCCACCTGGCTCCTTTTGGAAGCTGGTGATAAAAATATGAAAAGAGGGATGAACTATTCAAGAAGGAACAGGTAAGTCTCCTATGCAGAATGTGGAGGATTTGTAGAGGGGCTGTAAGTCTTTTCAGCTGACAAAAGATTTCCAGAATAAGAAATGGCTCCCAAACCTACCAAGTATGAGAAAAGGCCAAATCCAGGGCAATAAAACACAGTCTAAAGGTGAAGATGAAGTCAGAAGCACATCTGTAAGACCTTGTGTTCAAACTCTAGCAGGATGAGAATGAATGTCTTCAAGATCCTCTTCAATAGACAACAGGATATCTGTTTCTTAAGGGCGCTGTCTCACAATAGACTCACAGATGGCCCATGTAGCGTCTGCTTCAGAACATAATGTTTCTATATATACTGGAATAACACCAATAAGACTGACTTGAAGCTTAAAATTTTAAAAGAGAATTGTATTTATACAAACATAGGCAACTCAGGCTGAAAAGACAGAGTTCATGTGAAAAGCCATTGGGACTGCCAAACTTCAGAAGGGAGAAAGGAGGATAGAAAGGAGAATACCATAACTGGCCATTTTATAAGGAAAAAGAAGGCAGGAACCGGAAGTCAAAGTGCAAAGGGGGGAGTTGCAGGAATGACTTCCGGGAAGCAGGACTGTGCCCTAAGCAAGGAACTTGCAATGCACTTCCTGTGTGGATTTTGAATTGCCTTGGATCAGGTGTTGCTATATGTTTCCTACTTCCCCTCTTTTGAAAAGGAGCATCTGCTGAGGGTACCCTGTGCCTACACCACCATTGCATCTTGGGTGGTGGGGACCAGTTCCCTGGCTTCTCTAATTCACAGCCTTTAGATTGAGAGCAATTGCCACAGTCGAAGACTCTCATCCATGCCTGGATCTGATCTAGAAGACGAGATTCTGGACTACGAGCCCCTCTGGGAAGGGAGGCATTTGGGGAGGAGCGTGAGTATATTTTGCAAGTAAGAAAAATATAATTGGTTTTGTATACAAAGGGTAAAAATGTAGATTAAGGATACCTATGTGGATTTTTATCCTTATCACGTCTCCAAAAGCTTTACTACCATTCATATGATGATGCTTCGGAAGTCCCTCCAGGCTGACCTTATCTGAACTTCAGGCTTTAGCCTAGAACCACCCTTTGGATACAGTTTTGGGTGCCTCGCAGCTTTCTCAAATGTGGCTTATCCAAAGATAACCCTTAATGTACCTATAAGACATGCTTTCCTGCTTAAGCCAGGAACCATGGACTTTGCATTGACTCTTCTCTTCCCCTCACTTCCCACTTCAAACCCATCAGCAAGTCTTATTTATCTTCTTTCCAGAACACACATGCACCCTACCAATTTATCTCCTGTTCCTTCACTGCTATTCCTAGTCATTATCATCTTGTGCCCGGACTTCAACAACAGTCTCCTGGCTGAGTGCCTCTCTCCCACCCTATCTGCATACCTGGAAATCTGTGGATACATGAACGTGGGCAGGCACAGACACAGGGTGATGTAGTCCATATGGGTCTCCTGCTGGCTGTCGTTCCCTGGAGAGCTTGAGTCACACAGGTGTGCAGCTCCAGCCACGCTGGTCGCCATTCAGCTCCTGGGCCACCAAGTGTCTTCTTCAGCTATGGTTTGTGTGTCTTCCCTCTCTGCCTGGAATGCCCTTCCCACCTCAGGCACACACACCACATCACACACACGGATGGGACACAAACACACAGGTGCACACACAACCCCATAACATACCACACACTGGCACCTCACAAAATACGCACACGCACACACCGCACAGCCACACACACACACCATACACCCCACATAACCACAACACAGACGAATACATACACCACGTGCCGCATCCATACACCGCATGTAACCACAACACAAATACATACACCACGTGCCACATCCATGCAACACACAGGTGTGAACACCACACACACACACAAAACACAGCACTCACTCAACACACACGTCACGTCACAGCCCTCATGTACAACAGGCACAGACACTCGTACACCACAGGCTTGAACACACCACACACGCATGCACAAACACACCCATGGCTGGCTCCTTCCCACCCACAGGAGTCTCCACACCTGTCACCAAACGTCACCTCCCAGGAAGCCTCCCTCCTGCCCCAGTCCCCCCACATCAGAGCCTCCTCCTCTCAGTGCCGTGCTTGCTTCTCTCACGGAAGAATCACAACGTTTATCTCTTTCTTTGCCTGCTTATCCATCCATTCCTCCTTCCTCACCAAGACCCAGTCCTATGGGGGCAGGGATGGCTCTGACTCAGTGCCTGCCGGCCCGGCCCCTGCCCAGGAGGCTCCACGGGGCCCCGCTGACTCGGAGAAACTCCCCCACTCTACTTGTTTTGCAGGCACATATCAGCTGTCCCTCGAAGCTCAACTGGGACACGTCTGCCCAGCCTCAGTCCGCAACCCCACTCAGCTGGCATGTGGGTGTGGGGACATGGCTGTCTTGGCTGTGGAGAGGGGGATAAAGGAGATGTGGGCAGCCCCCCAGTGGCTTTGATAAAGGACTTGCCGTCATCCATGCTCCTCAAGAGGAGGCGGTGAGTCTTCACCCCCCAAACCCCAGCCTCAGCTCCAGGGTGGGCACGGAGCAGGTGCAGAGAGCGTGCATCTCACACCTTCCATGCCTGCTCCCAGCCATGCTGCCCTCTCCCTTGTCTGCACCTCTAGGGCTCCTGCCTGGTCTCTCTCTCGGATCCCCACCGTGTGCTGGGTCTCCCTCTCTGGACTCACAAAACACTCCATAGGTTCTGCCACAGAACCTGTCATGTGTATGTGTCCCCAGTATATCAGGCACTGAGACTTATTTCATGGTCCAGTCAAATGCACGCAGACACGCATGTGCATGATCTGGGGGGACCATGTCACAGAAGAGGCTGCCACTTCTGTTTGTTTAGCTCACGGGTGTTAACGCACTTACTTCCAGCTGAGGAGATGGAGAGGACCACACGCACCTGGCCTTGCCAGGTGAGTCTGGGCCAGGAGCTCCAGCTGGGAAGGTAGGCTGGGATGCAAAGGGACCTGGGAGTTAGGGGTTGGCATGGAGGGACTCCAGGGCTCTGAGTGGCTAGAGGAGCAGGAAGGCACTCGGAGAATGATGGGACTCTCCTGTCCTTATAAAAGGACCTGATCCATTGGCTCAGGGAGCCTGGCTGGTGGTGGTGGTGGTGGTGGTGGTGGTGGTGGTGGTGGTGGTGGTTATTGTTGTTGCTAGGAGGCGTTGAATTGGTTTCTGACTCATGGCAACCCTGCATACAACAGATGAGATAGTATTGTCAGTGCTTCTCTGCCGTTCATAGGGTTTTCAAGGCTGATTGTTTTTTGGGAGTGGGTTGCCAGGTCCTTCTCCCAAGCCCATGGCACCTGGTGTTCCCAGGCGGTCTCCCATCCAAGTACTGACCAGGCCCGACCCTGCTTAGCTTCCGAAATCTGAGGGAATCAGACACCACCATGCTACAGCACAGGCCCTAGGGTTGTAGAAAGCCTACATCTCCGCTCCAAGCACCATGCCTCCTTGTGATCTCACCTGAAAACTCAGGCAACACCCAGCAAGTCCTATCATAACTAAACCCAACTCGGCTGCTGAATAGATCCACCCCATTCCTTCCACTCTTAAAACTTTGACTTAGGCGTGAGGGTAATTACACTAACCTGAGGCCATCCCGTTCCCAAATTAATATGAAGAGCTGAGAGAGCTTGGTGCTTTTTGCGGGGCACAACGCAGGTGGGCACCACCATGCAACTTGTTCTTTTGAAAGCTTGAATCGCGTTTTTGTAAGCTGGAGAGAGGCTGGTAGTAGGACTACCTGGATCCCGCCCCACACGTTAGCTCTCCCTCACAGCTCAACGGGGACCTCCGCAGCTCAGGCGGGCACTGTTAATTATTTTAGAACTTCTCTAAAACACCCAACGTCCTGGGAGGGACTCATTACAAAGACTCCTCCGGAATAGAGATGAGATCAGAGTTTCCATCTTCCACAAATCATTTGTTGGCAAGTGTGTTATCAAAATATGAGCCGGCCCCTTCAAATATATTTTAAACACTGTTAATGTATTTCCACATGTCACCGTCTGACAGCTCCACCATCCTCTCTCCTGCCACCAGGGAAATTTACATGCATTTGAATTCACTGGGCCAGGCTCAGGCTCCCCACACTGACAGCCCATTTAACTCAGTGATGAGTTAATCTGCGCACTGTTTGATGGATTTCTGTCTTTTACCCAAAACAGAGCCTGTGGAAATGATTCAGGGACAGCCTCCAGTCTCAGTGGAAGTTGGAGCCCTTGCAAACCCTGGGTTCCAGGGCTGCCTGGGACCCCAACAACTGACCTCCAGCTGCTTGTCCTCTGACCTACATGCCCATGCCCTGCTCCTTCCTTAAAGAAAAAAAGGAAAAGTAAAATATGTATTCTTCTCATATTTATTAGTGAATGTAAAACTGATCACCCAATATGTCAAAATGCAATCAGATTTAAAGAGTTTGGTTTTCTCCCTGTTTATGCTATGCCAATTGGATGCATGTTACCTAAGCCCTGATGCCTGCAGCCATAGCCCTGTGGCATCCCATCCCATCAGATCTCGGAAGCTAAGCAGGGTCGGGCCTGGTTAGTACTTGGATGGGAGACCACCTGGGAACACCAGGTGCTGTAGGCTTGGGAGAAGGACCTGGTAACCCCCTCCCAAAAATCAATCTTCCATTGGAAACCCTATGAACAGCAGAGAAGCACTGACAATAGTGTTTCACATATTGTACACAGGGTCACAATGAGTCGGATACCGAGTCAATGGCACCAAACAACAAGAAGCCCTAATGGGTTTTGGCCATTGCATTAATCTTCGAGGGCTGAAGGGAGAGTCAGACTGGGCCAGGCCTGGCACTTCACCAGCTTAGGAAGTGGAGAGATGGAGGCCAGGGGCTCAGTGGTGGCAATGGGTCACCTGCAGAGCTGGCACCAGGTGAAGCACTCAGGAAGATGCCTTCTGAGAGAGGAGGGCGCAGGAGGAGGACATGTCCAGTGGCTGGCTCAGCCTCCCCTGTGTGTGGGGGCTCCCCTCAGATCCCCCCAGGACAACCTCCTCCCAGAGAGAGCTCTAGCCTTGGTATTCCACACACCCATCAGAGCCTAAGTCCATCCCATTCTGGCCCGGTGCCACGGGTCTTAGACATCCAAACTCTCCTCGCTCCCTTCTGCCTGGAACAAGTGCCCTCCGCCCTGTAGGACCTCAAATGGACCAGCGCCCAGAGCGTTTCCTCATGACCTCGGCTCACAGTGCCACCTTTCAAGACCCCTGACAGCACCTGCTGCCGCAACCCGCAGCCCTCCTTCCCTGGAAGCTCTGCGAGGGTCCTGTGTGTTTCCTGGTGAACTCGAAGCACAGCAAGGTGGTGTCTGCTCCCATGTGTATCCACACCCCTGTGCTGCCAGGTCTAGCGCGGCACTTGACAGGAGGCACTAGATAAATGAGCGACACATTGACGTTATTCTCTGCTGGGAAGTGGCTAACATGCCTAGCAAGAGGCAAACACCAACTTAAGTGGTGGAGAGAGGAAGAGCGGATTGCCTTGACAGTCAGAAGGCGCTCTATAAGTGAACGACACATTGATGGTACTCTCTGCTGGGAAGTGGCTAA
Source organism: Pedetes capensis (assembly GCA_007922755.1). Taxonomy (NCBI): domain Eukaryota; kingdom Metazoa; phylum Chordata; class Mammalia; order Rodentia; family Pedetidae; genus Pedetes; species Pedetes capensis. The sequence goes on along the minus strand of VMDO01012936.1, from coordinate 52,787 downwards.
CACGCCTAGCAAGAGGTAAACACTGATTTGTTAAGTGGTGGAGTGAGGAAGAAGAGCCGATTGCCGCAAGGGTACCACCCCTTCCAGAAGCACCCAGAAACTCCTCCTATAGGAGAACTGTCAGGTCTGGGCTCCCGAGAGGCAGTGTTGAGTCCCAAAGCCCTACACTGACAAAGCAGCTGCATGGAGCTCCTGGGCAGCCAGGAAGAGATGCTGAGAGCCAACAAGAGGAGGAGGGGCGCTGCCCAATGCCCGCCCCCCCCCCCGACTCCAAAAGCCCCATGAGCAGGCAGAGCTGGACAAAGCCTGGCCCCAGCACAAAGGCCTGGACTCCAGGAAGCTGGCCCAGCTCCTTCCCACAGCAGCACCAGCTGCGGGGCAACAGAGCTGTTGAGTGCCAGGAACAACCGTGAGGAGCACCGGATGAGGGTCCACAAAGAGTCCACTAGTTTTGGCTACTGCAGAGCTAGAGACGTCCAGGGGTCCGCCCAGAATGTTACCTGCAGGAAATCTTCAGTACTGTGTTTCTAGGAAATACTTGGGAACACTCTTCTGCCCAAAGCCAGGGAAAAGTTCAAGTGTGGGGTCCGTGCGGGCATCTCTTGGACTTTTTCTTAGGGCTGTGGTTGGCAGGAGGGTTCGTGCATCTGCCAGCCTGCCTGAGTGCCGAGGGGAAGAGCCCTGTTCTCCACCTGTCACCACCAGCAACAGCCAGTGGCTCCCATTCCTTCCAGCATGGTGTCCCATCCTCAAGTCCGCATCACCGCAAACAGGAGATGGGGGCCCTGGGGTGCAGGCTGGCATTGTCCAAAGGAAGCCAGAAGTCCAGATTTAATGGGGTAACATTCTTGATGTTGAATATTAGAAACAATTGCAAAATTCTTTAACAGAGCATAAATCATGTCCACAGCCCAGATGTCACCAAGCGTATGTCCCAAGCCCATCTCTTCTGCACTCTGTTCCCCTGACCAGACACTTCTCATGGAGGAGGCTGGGGCTCCCCATTTTCCCCTGGGTAACACCGTGGCCAGTGGCAGATCTGCCCAATTGCTTGTGAAGCCCCAACCTCTCAAAGCCCTTGCCTGCTGCCCTCTTTTCTCTGCTCAGGATGCTGCGAGCCGGAGGTGACTGTTGTTGTTGTTGTTAGGTGCTGTTGAGTCGTGTCCGACTCATAGCGACCCTCATAGGGTTTTCAATGGCAGATTATTTTGGGATTGCCTTGGGAGTGGATTGCCATGTCCTTCTCCCATTTTTGTGGTGCTGGGAATCGAACTCGGGACCTCAGAGGCTACAGAGCGGTGCTCTAACAACTGAGCTAAATCCCAGCCCCGAGGAGGTGGCTAGGAATTGACAAATCTCCTCCGAGCCGGTGTTAACCCCAGGATGTACGTGGGGCGCACAGCACCAAGAGGACAAATGCATTGTGGATGTGGATCCATCACACAGCCCTCCCAGTCACACCGCGGCGGGCGGCCCATGCCGTGCACACCTGCGGCTCCTTGACAGCGTCAACATGAGAAATTCGAAGGCAGCTGGACACCCCGTGAAGTCACACAACCGACCTGCACAGAGGTATTTAGTGCAGGTGTTTCCGTAATAGTGATGCATGAAGGCCCTTCCCAGTGCTCGGTGGCCTCAACACTGGCACCTCAACCTGCCAGGGAGGCCGCAGGGTAGATCTGGGCCCAAGTAGGGGCACGACAAGCGGCCAGCAGAACCCCAATGCCTGCCCCATGCACGTCCGTGCCTGTACCTCGCCTGCAGGAATTCTCATCAGCCAGAGTCATAAAAAAAAAAAAAAAAAAAAAAAAAAAAAAAAAAAAAAAAAAAAAAAAAAAAAAAAAAAAAAAAAACAGCCACACAGTATTACGAAGAATCGAATTAAGACAAACTGCTCTAAACGATCAACAACAAATTCAGATTTTGGATAAGAGTGGCTGGGTTGCCATTCCATTCTCTTTCTGTAACTATTTTAAGATTCATTCTTGTCATATGAAGTTGTGAGCAAATGAGATCCCACAAAAATATGGGGGAAAAGGCTTTCTGGAGACACACCCGGCTGTTAATCACTAAAAATAACATTTTCTGAATGTAAAGTTTCTTACAGCATTTTCCAAATTCTTCATCATTGAAATCTGTAGTGACTTATTTTATTTTAAATAAATATTCATATTTGGACCCAGAACAAAGGGTCTGGTGGGCCATAGCCCTGCCTCGCTCCCTCCTAGGTGGCAGAAGATCCTGGGCGCTGCCTGCTGAAAGGTTCTAGAGGCACAGCCATCAGAGAAGGAGGCAGTGGAGACCAGCCATGCTGGCACCTGCTAAATTTGGGGGCTTGAAGGAGGTCAGTCAAGTGGGCTGCCAAGCAGCAACAAGGGGCCCTCGGGTAGAATTCAAAGTCACTCTCCACCAGCCCTGAGGGACCAGGAGGCGCTTACACACATGGGTGGCCCGAGGAATGAGCAGCCAGGCGAGGAGCGGCAAAGGAGACCACGAGGCAAGGGGTGGCTGCCATTGGGTCAACTCTCTTTCCTGCAGCATGGTGAAAAATCCTGGGTTCTCTCCTGCTCAGCCCCCTTCGGTCCCCCATGGTGATCACCCCACCATGGGCATCAGTCTCTGCTCACGTGATCCCCAGCAGGTAGAATAGAGCATCTTCCCTCAGGAGCGATCACGTCTCTCTCTGGGCCCTGCTGACCCCACAGGGGTAAACTGAGGCAGAAGGCAGGCATGGGGGCAGGGGAGCCACTGATGTCCCCGTCTCCAAACACTGAAAGGCAGCTACACCTTCCATATCAACTGCCCTTTGCCCGCAGCCTGGGTCTGCAAGGAGGGACAGAGCAGCAGCAGACAGAGCAAGCCACCAGCCCAGACCTCACCTGCCAACCTGCTCCCAGGCCTGCATGCTACAGGAACACAGGGATGGGGCGGTGCACATTAGTAACGGGGGGCCAGCGGGCACTTCGAGATACAGTGTGCTGGGCCAGCCCGGGAAGGGCCCTGCCCTTGCAAGTGGCAGGCACTGGCAGCAAGGGCCACATCTGCCATCTAGAAGGCCATTTGGTACCTCTTTCATTTTTAAAGTAGTTTTCGATATTATTTCTCCGTCACCACATGGTGAAGTTTGTCCTCCTTAGAGCCAAAGACAAATACAGGCATGATCCACACACGCAAACCACGGGAGTGGTTTCCTAGCAACGGGAGCCCTAGTGGCCAGGAACCCCCTTTTCCTGCAGGAATGGGTGCTTGGCCAGTTGGGGCTGTGGCTTATACAGAGCTCAGGGTCACTCTACCCGAGGAAGGGGCTGGGGTGCACCCCTAACCATGCCAGTGGGCCCTGAGGCTTGCGACGGCAAAGATGAGCAAGCAGCAGCCTGTCATGGAATGGCACACATGTTCATATGGGCACGCCCACGTGCACATCCTCACATTCACACACAGCCTCACCACGCACTCACACCCACGCCCACAGGGCGCCCTCGGCCCACACAGGCTGGCTACAGCAAATCCGAGTCCAGCTCTGGACTCATTGGGACTGTGATGGGGTCCCAGGGTCCGCCTCAGTCCTGCCCGTTCCTCAGCTTTACAACAGGGGTGAGGATCACAGGGGTACACAGCATCTGGGGACACTTTACCCGGGTGCTCCAGGGCTAAAATAGACTCCAGCCCACCGGGACCTGCTGGGCGTCCTGCAAACTCCCAGCCCAGGTGATCGTGCGTAATTCTAAAGCCTGAGAGCAGCTACAGAGAACTTGGCACATGCCAGGGCCTCCCCTGGGCCTCCTGCCTCCCTGAGAGTGCCACGTGGCGCCGGGTTTGACCCCATCCCGTGTCTGTTCCAGTGGCCTCGTGGGGCTCACTTCCCGCTGCGGGCCAGGGCCTGTGTGTGCCCTTCTCGGTGCTTCCCCTGCCTGGCCCTGGCGTGCCTGCGGGGCTGGTGCAGGGAGCCTTTGCCCCCGTGCTCGCTGTTTCCCTTGCACAGAGTGTCGGACACAACCCATTTTCCCGATTGTATCACTTTTAAAGCACGATGCCCTTGACGATTCTAGTTAAATCCTCCCGTCGCTGACAAACAATCTCATTTCGGTTTTCGTTCTTCCATTTCTGGCATGTATATCCTTTTTCTACGTCTTACAATATTGGTTTGAACATCTCCGGGCACACTAAGGAATAGCGGAAGGTCTGGAGGGGATGCCAGGAAGGCAGACGGTCCCCTAGAAGAAGACAGGGAGGGTGGCCTGTGAGGGAAGAGGAGAGACACACGTTCCGGTGACACTTAGCATGTCACCTTCTCAGATCGGAAAAACACAAGCCAACCGCAAATATAACAGGGAAAGATGGAGTCAGCCCCAGTTTCCTCTTATTGGGACGTGCTGCCCGCAAATGAACCCATACACCCCCACAAAGCTGACACCAGCCAGAGGAGGACGACCCCTATAACCCGCAGCCCCCACAACCAGGGCTCGAGACCTCTCCCATCACCATCTCACCCTAGGCTTCTCTCCCACCCCAGAGAGCACCACCTGGAGGCACAGTGGGTGCTCCACGGAGCACTCTGACATTTCCAAACCCGAGAAGACACAGCTGAGCAGAGGAATCTGTAAAACTCATTCTAAGATTATTTATCCCCCTTCCTGTCTAATATGCTTTATATTTATTTTCCCGTTTCTCCTTTTCGTTAGAGTCCCTGGGGATTTGTAAATGCTATTGCTTGCGTGCTCACTTTCAAAGAACTAGCTCTCGGATGTGTTTATCATTTCTAAAATTTCTAATTTTTTTCCTCTGCCTACGAGAGAATGAAGGCACGGAAAGCCTCTGCTCTTTGAAGTTTATTTAGATTTTCTTTGGGGCTTTGTTTAGTGTCCATTTGCTTGTGTATCTGGATCAAAGGGTAATCTTTTAATTGGAAAGTTTTTATCATTTTTATTTATATCCTCTGCTGTTCCAAGAAATTTTTCATGGAGATGGGTGATTGCTGCTTTGGCAAAAGAGCTCAAAAGGGGTCTGTTTACTCTTATTATACATATTAACAAGTTTCCCTGTGCCCTCATTTTGTTTGTATTTCTTGCTAATAGTGAATTACCGTCTCTCCTTATAATTGTGTTCTTGTCCATACTCAAGAACTTTTTTCTACTGTATTATATTTTAAATGTCTGCAGCCATAGCACCCTAGCATCCGGTCATGCCTGATCTCAGAAGCTAAGCAGGGTTGGCCTGGTTAGTCCTTGGATGGGAGACCACCTGGGAATACCAGGAGTGGCAGGCTAAGGAGAAGGACCTGGCAATCCACTCCTGAAGCAGTCTGCCATTGAAAACCCTATGAATACCAGAGAAGCACTGGTGATAGTACCGGGCGTGACACAGTATCAGAGAGTGTTTCATTCTGTTGTACATAGAGTCGCTGAATTGGACCTAACAATGACAGATTTTAAATGTCTTGGTTCTATGTTATTTGACCCTATCCAAAAAGTTTAACTTTCATTATTTTTAATATTTCTATCAAAATCAATGGGCTGGGATTTAGCTCAGTTGGTAGAGCATTGTGCTGCAGTCTCTGAGATCCCCAGTTAGATTCCCAGCACCGCAAAAATGGAAGAAGGACCTGGCAATCCACTCCCAAGGCAATCCCAAAACAGTCAGCCATTGAGAACCCTATGAGGGTCGCTATGAGTCAGATACCGACTCGATGGCACCTAACAACAACAACAACAACATCAAAATCAATGGGCTTTTCATCTAATTTCTTAAATTTAGTGTGTTTTTTCTTTTTTCCTTCTCTATTGTTAAAGCTTTCTTTTATGTCGTTGGATATCTACCTAGGAACATCTTGTTAGATTTTATGTTTTAATCCACTCAGGGATTTGACTTTGCTTTTTTTTTTTTAAATGGGTGAATTTAAACTCTGTGGTCAGTGATAAATCATGAACATATTCTGGTGCTCTTGTCATTTACTGAAGCTTCATCACTTCCAATTTTTGATGCATTGACTGTGACCCACGTGGATGTCACACGGAGCATTGTTTGAAAGGTACACATTGCTGTCTTCTCACAGCATGGCGAGCACATTCTCCAAGCTGCTGACATCCGCAGTATTTATTAGCATCTCATCACCCGGGGCCTCTCAATTCCTCTTAAAGGAGGTGTTTTATCTCACACCTGCCCACTTTCCATGACTTTTGTTCCAAATTCCAGGACCTTTTTGCCTCTGCCCTGTTGTCTTTCATTCATGGAACAAATGCATACTCAGCCCACACCCTACAAACACACCGCTACCCCTAGAGCCTACAGAGAGCAGCAGAGCCAGCATCTGATCTGAGTGGAACCCCTAACAGAGGAAGACGATAGCAATGGCGGATGCGACCCTGAGCACCAAGGAGAAAAACAAAGTAGGGTGAGCAGGCAGAACTGCAGAGGGAGAGCTATTTTCTGGGACGGTCAGGGGAGCTGATAGGTAGGCTGACATTTGAACTAAGACTTGGGTGGAGAGAGGACATAAGCCATGGGGACAGCTGATGGCAGAGAGGGAGACAGGGGAACAGCCAATGCACAGACCCTGGGGCATGTGTGGCTTGTGGAAGATCAACAAGGACCTGAGTAGGGCTAGTCAAGGAGAAGGGCAGAGGATGAGGCTAAGGAGGGTGAGCAGCAGCGAGGTGGGAGAAGGGTGAGAAGGGAGAAGGGAGACTCAAGAAAGTTCTGAGCAGAGAAGTGGTTTAAATTCGAGGTGGTGTGGTAAACTTTTTAAAGGATCCCTCTGGCCCCTACCCAGAGGCAAGGCTGCAGGGAGGCCGGGCAGGAGGCCGATGCCCCAGTCCAGGCAGTGCAGGTTCTGGTGGCAGCAGGAGGTGAGGACTGGGCAGCGCCCGAGGTATTCCAGAACAGTGCAGATGGCTTGCTGCCACTGGACGTGAGGGAGAGAATTTGGGAAGCTGGGGAAACCAAGCCATCTTCCCTGGTTCTAGGGATCACCAGAAGCACTGACAATAGTTCTTTATAAGTCTCCCAGCCTCAGGTATTTTGTTATAGCAACACGTATGGACTAAGACATCCTTATCTCCCACTCATAGGTCTTATTTCTCTCTTAAATTGGTACTTTCACAAGTTAGTGAAAAAGCTCCCCACAGCTACATGTTTATTTTAAATTTCTTTAGTTCAAGTATAGCTAAGCCTTCCCATGATCCCAAGGATAGATATGGTGGTGGTGATCCCTGGTTCTAGGGATCACCAAGGATAGATATGGTGGTTCTAGGGATCACAGCCATGATCCCCCCTTCACTTCTGTCATTTCCTCTTGCTCTGCCCACAGCCCTCTGCTACGGCTGTACATGTCGCCCCAACATTCATGATGGAACGTAATCCACAGTGAGTGGCACTAGAGCTGGGGCCTTGGGGAAGCAACACGGTCAGGATGGCTCTGTTACAAAGATTTTGCTGTTGTTCTTGTTGTTAGGTGCCGTGGAGGCATGTCCATCTCATAGCGACCCTCATAGGGCTTTCAATGGCTGACCGTTTGGGGATTACCTTGGGAGTGGATTGCCACATCCTTCTCCCATTTTTGCGCTGCTGGGAATTGAACTCAGGACCTCAGAGACTGCAGAGCGGCACTCTACCAACTGAGCTAAATCCCAGCTCCTACAAAGATTTACACCCTCACAAAGAGAATTCAGAGAGAGTCAGTCCTCCTGCCCTTCCACCTTCTGCCCTACCACCAGAACTGGGAGAAATAAATCTCTGTTCTTTATAAGTCTCCCAGCCTCAGGTATTTTGTTATAGCAACACGTATGGACTAAGACATCTTTACCTCCCACTCATAGGTCTTATTTCTCTCTTAAATTGGTACTTTCACAAGTTAGTGAAAAAGCTCCCCACAGCTACATGTTTATTTTAAATTTCTTTAGTTCAAGTATAGCTAAGCCTTCCCATGATCCCAAGGATAGTTATGGTGGTGGAAACGCTGGGGAAGTATAAGTCTTTTTTTTTTTTTTTTTCAGTACTGGTGGTTGAAGGGCCTTGCACATGATAGGTGTGTTCCACCACTGAGCCACAGCCTCAGCCCCTTTTTCATTTTTTATTTCGAGATTGGCTCTAAGTTGTGCAGGCTACCTCTGGCCTAAAACTCATGACCCTCCCACCTCTGCCACTTGACACTGGGATCCCATATGTGTACTTGGATGGGAGACTGCCTGGGAACACCAGGTGCTGTAGGATTGGGAGACAGACCCGACAACCCACTCCCAAAAATCAATCTGCCACTGAAAACCCTGTGAACAGCAGAGAAGCACTGACAATAGTGATTCACCTGCTGTACGTAGGGTCTCTGCGAGTCAGATACTGACTCGACGGCACCTAACAACAACAATCATCCCCATGGACATCCCGTCCAGCGCTCTTTGACACTCAGCTTTTGGTACATTTACCTGCTCGGTACCATTTGTCCCTTCAGTGACAGTTTTCTGAGGAACTGTGTTCACCAGCAAGAGGCTGCCAGGCTCAGCTCCTCAGAATGAGCTGAGACGGCCCAATATGCTCAGGGCCGCTGCCGGGAGGAAGGCTTTGGCAGGCGCAGGGAGCCAGCCAGCCAGACTCCCCTGCTCATTCCGGGCTTTGTCCTCCGCCGCCTGGCTCCAGAGTGCTCTCTGGGGCTCAGTGTGCCTGCCAGAATGCTCATGACATCACTCATATTATTAATAATTACAGGTTATTCACAGATGGACGGGCAGATGGACACACGGCGACAGAGATTTGTTTAATCTCAGCAAGGCTGTTTCCCCTACATATTTCCCCTTTCCCACTCTCGCTGCCTCCCCAGAGAGAAAAATTAATGAAGAAAACAAAATATCTATGAAAGAAAACGAAAACTCTGTCCGAGATTTCGTCGCTTTTCCCTGCAGGAGGAAAGAGGCGCCCATCTTCCTTCCCTTCTCAGTAGCAGCCTCCTTTGCGAGCCTTTGGCTTTTGAACTATAAACATTCTGGAAGGAAGTCAGATTTTCATCCCTCATCAGACCCTCGGCTTGCTGTGGGCTCCATCTGTGATCCAAAAGCCGCAGGGGAGAAAGAGTCATAGCTGGAATCACACACATGCACACACACACACACACACACACACACACACACACACACCGTATACACATCATGGTTTTTATTCACTGCCTGATCCTCAATCACTTCCCAGAATCCTGGAAGGACAATAGAGGTCTCTCTCCCCCTGGCGTGCCAAGAACCATGCAGGAAGAGGTGCATTGCTAAGCAGGGGACAACCGAGGGCCTCACCTCCATCAGCTCTAGAGGGTCCAGCCCCGCTTGCTCAAGATCTGAGGGTCTTCAGCCAGGTGTGGCTGCCCTTGGCATGGACAGTGAGGAGGCCATCTATCCATCCAAGGATGGGTAGAGAGAGCTGCCAATAACCCGTCCTATAACGGTGCGGGCAAGAACTTTCTGGACCAGGTGTTTCTCTGGTCCAGCTGGGGTTTAGGACCCACTGCGGTCTACACTTCCCCCTTCGGACGCTGATGCTTGGACTAGCGTAGGATTCTCTGCATCTCAGCCTCCCCCACTCCTCCCCTCCGTCTCATCCACGAGCCCCACAGGCATCGCTCTTTCAAGCCCTGCACAACAGTGACTTGTGATTTAGTAAAAACGAGACAAACTGCTTCCCCTCTGGCTTATAATTCGGCTTGCCTTCAGCTCTGTTCCGATGATCTCTTCACAAAAATATAAAGTAGTTAAAACTCTTCTCTTGGTCCTTGAAGGACAAGGCCTTGCGTCCTTTGCATGTTACTGAAACCATCCGTATGTGAGCCCTGGTGTCAGGCCAGCACCCATTATCCCTGCAGACACGAAGGAATAACCACATTCAATGTGACCCTGACCACGGGCCATTTGTAGTTGAAGCAAACAAGTCATAATTATAGCATCATGCAGTGGGAGGTAAAAAGGGAGAGAGACAGGGAGAGGGGGAGAGAGAGAGGAGGAGAGATTTCTAGAAAATATCCCATCTTTTTTTTTTGGTGGTACTGGGGGTTGAACCTAGGGCCTCGCTCTTGCATGCTTTGCAAGTGCTGGACCACTGAGCTGCTGCCTCCAGCCCACTTTCTTTACCTTTTTTTTTTTCTTTTACTTTTTGAGACAGGGTCTCACTAAATTATGGAGACTTCCTCTGGTCTCAAACTTGTGACCCTCCTGCCTCCGCCTCCCCAGCCACTGGGATTATAGGCATGCACCACTGCTCCCAGTGAAAATATCCCATTTTATAAGTCTCTCCATACAAAATATGTTGAGGAGAAAGAGTTAGTGAGCATTTTGTAAACATCCAAGTATTTCACTGTATTCCCTGCCTTGGGCTATCTTCCTGCCCACCACCTGGAGCACGGAACAGGAGCTCTGTAGTACAACTTGTACAACTTGCACCAAGCTGGTCTAAGGTGACCAGGCATTTCCAGATGGCCTAAACTGACAAAGGGCTGGGATTTAGCTCAGTTGGTAGAGCACTGTGCTGTAGTCTCTGAGGTCCCGAGTTCAATTCCCAGCACCACAAAAATAGGAAAAGGACCTGGCAATCCATTCCCAAGGCAATTCTGAAATAGTCAGCCATTAGAAACCCTATCAGGGTCGCTATGAGTCTGATACCCACTCGATGGCACCTAACAACAACAACAACAAACTCACAAATAGTGAGTCTTCCTTCAGTGGATCCATCACAATCCCATGAATAGCAATTGGATCTAACCTTTTCTGGCAATAGCCAATCTATTGAAATCCTGAAAAGGTTGCTAATGTCAATTAAAAAAAAATAGCAATTCCCCACTTATGAAGGCTTCATTCCTGGAGGATGTCTGATGCATACCAAGAGCTTGATAAATATATTCTTCTTCAATGAGAAGACGCATAAATATAAAGACATGGATTCCATGTCCTCAGCAAGATCTTCCCACCCCAGTGCAAAGGGCAGGATGATTTTGAAATGAGTTAATGCCAGAGAGAAGGACCACTCAGCTGTCCCGCTTGCCACATGCCGCACACAGCTTGTTAAATATTGAGGCTGTTTAGGACAGTGTGCTGACCACAGAGTCACCATCATCTGTGGGGACTGAGAACATGCAAATTCTACAAATCTCACCTAACTGCACCCAAACCTGTCCAAAGAAGCTGCTCTTTCTGGGACCCTATGTTCCAGCAAAGGGCGCCACAAACCACCAGCTATACCATTGAGTGATTTATTATTTCTGATGGCACAGATTTATGCCATTAATCCCCCACTCTTCTCAAGCAGCAGAAATGCACATACTGGGCAGCCAGGCTGGGGTCTGTGTGAGGCTGACCGAGGCAGCCCAGCTAACTGGCCCATCTGGGCCTCCTACCTCTGACCTTGGTCTCATTAGCTCAGCACTTTGGCCCCATGAGCCAACTAGGCTGCTGAAATATAAATCAGCTGCCCTCTCCCCATTCCCCTTTCCTCTGGCAGAGGTGCTAATGAAGAGGGCAGTGGCCAAATAGTGCAATGGGAGAAGAAACAGATTTGGAAAAGCCACAAATTGGATAATCTCCATCCAGACAATGGTGAGGTGGATCACTATGCTTTCTACGCAAACCTCATCCACATAATGGGGCCTGTGATCACCCTTGCAAGCATATCTAGACTCTTCAGTCTCTCCTACTTGCCCCTTCCACCCGCCATGTCTCCACTCCCATTCATACCACACACAGACCTCAGACATCAGCCCATCAGGCTCCAGGGCCTGAAAGCAAGATGGCGCTCCACCAACACCTGGACACTCTCATGCCTTTGGAAAAGTAAAAGCACATCCACACTGATGTTAAAATCACTTAGCTCCCATATTTCCTCACTGTGACATGGCGAGGACGGTTGTCAGAGCTAGAGCTTGAGTACTACTGTGCCCCAGCTCTATGGGTGCCCTGTGCCCAGTCTGCTACACCTGCAGCTGAGCCTCTCAGGCCCAGCTCCCATGGCACTCTGTGGCACACACAGCCCGCACTGGCCACCAGCTCCCTCCCTCTGCTCCTCCCACACACTCTGCCTCTTCTCATCCAACCCCAGAGCAGTCCGATTTCACCTGGAGGAAGTCTACTCCCGAAGTTCTTCATTCCTTTCGGATCCGTGACCTTGATCGCCCTTCTTGGATGGATATTTTCACAGCCATTGTGTTCCCTCTCTGAGCTTCATCTACACAGTGCTGCTGAGGCCTGCGTGGCAGCTCCATTTTTCTCAGTGGTGCTCAGCAATCATCATTTATCTTAAAAATTGGCACATTCCTCCAAACACATTCATGAGACCGTTGGGTGTCTGCTTCGATGAGAGTGGGAATCTGAAGGAAGGCCTCCCCACCCACCCCTCCACATGCCAAAGCGATCTGAGAAAGGAAAGGAAAAAAGGGACAGTGTGTCCTACAGAAGGGGCAGTGTGGAGAACAGAGACATTGAAATGCATGAGGCGAAACAGATCCAAAAATGTAAGCTCAAAATTTCATTCCCTAATGAAACAAATACCAAGTAGAGGGAAAAATTCTAATCGCACACACGGAGATCAAGAACATATTGCATTTCTATGTAAAACAAACTGGTTCCTCCGAACTCGAAAAGAAATTAGAATTATTCATTCATAACTTTGTAGATGAGGTTTTGCCACTAACATCCCAGGAATGCCTGCTTTCATCACAACTGGGAAGCAAGAAGCTTTTTACTTTGGAGACATCTGAGCTCCTCAGAGGAAGGGATGGCGGCAGCCATTTTTTTTCTTTTTTTTAAAGCTTGCCATGAATAATCCTGGGCTGAGGTGGGTGCCCAGTTCCCTCAGAGCAGCCATGGAGTTAAAGCCGCCTGTGCTCTGTGGCCCACAGCACAGCGCCAGGCTGAGTCTGCTCCACAGAGCAACGGGGCTGGCAGTCATGACCAAGGGCATTGCCTTCCGGCTTCAGCACCTAACCTCTGGGCGTCAGCCGGTGGGCACTTGCTCCAAGATGAGGCGATCCTCAACCACCTGCCAGGGTGGCTCATGGTTTAGGATGAGATGGCCTCTTCTTCAAATGGTGAGGGTCTGTTACCACCACAGCCAGGGTAAATCCCACTCCCCATGCGCAAGACCATCAGCATTCACAGAGGTCACCTCTGTCTTCACTGGAAAGTGTCAGGAATGGCCCCAGCCTAACAGCCGGCCCTCCCTCACCTCTGCCCAGAAGCACTGGCAACAGTGTGGTTCATGAAGGAGGGTGAACTACGGCTTGCCTAGAAATTCTTCCTGGTTCACTTATGCTTCCAGTTCAAGTTTAAAACCACAAAGATGGTGTGCGCGTCTGTTCTGCACCCAAGGCGGAACCAAGGCAGAACCTTGTACCTGTGTACGTGTCCGCGATACGCCAGCTGGAGAGGTGCTGCCGGGCTTGGCTCTTCGCCTGGGTCTCGCTGCCTGGGGATCTGCGCCTCCCCTTCCCAGGGTGGGTGGGGTAAGATGGGGCATGGTGGAGGATCCCAACAGAAGTTGGCTCTGTTTTCCAATCTCTGCTTTTAAAATCTCCTCTCACACTCAACTGGCAAGGCAGGTGTCCCCAACCCCCAGATGACGTTCATGGCTGGTTTTGAATCTAGCATGTGTCAGGTACAAAGACCAGTCTCCTCCTGCAGCAGAAGTGACACAGAGGGTTTTGCCTCACCTCGGTGACCGCTGCTCTCCGTAAACTCCTTGAACCACCGAGTGCCAGCATAGCATGTCTGTGGTCTCCTCTTTCAACTGTCCTCCGTGACTCCCACAAGTGACTCTGCACCATCGTTCCCAAGCGGCTCTGAAGGAAGAGTCGATGGCCAGCTGAGTCTTACTGGTGAAAATTCTCAGAGAGTTCTGGTGAAGCACATTGGTTTAGAACTGAAGGTCTTTTATATAAAGGAAATGTATCTTATGGTATGAAGCACAAAAACTTACTTCAAAAACATGCCCAGCCAGTCGCTGCTTCACTCAGCAGAGGTCACGGCAGATCAGAGAGATACAAATAAAGCTGGTTTGTTCTTCCTCTGGTTGGTCTTAAATTAGAAATAAGAGGAAAAATGAAAGAAGGGGCTATTCTTGGTCAAGTCTTGAGCATTCCAGGCAATTGCTGCAGAAGTCATGAGTCAGAGTTCGGTTCTTATGGATGGCATGGGCATTGCTTATTTGTATGCTCAGCTTCCCAGGACGAATCACCTGACAATTAACACAAGGCCTGGAGGGCCCCGGAGAGAGGCCTCCCTGCAGACCATGAGGCTCTTTTGTTTCTACTTCTCTCATCAGCCGCAGCCTTTGCCAGGGTAAATGGATCTCAGGGTTTTCCCAAGGTTCTTTCTGTATTTCTGTCAAGACTTCTTAGCCTGTCTGTAGAGACAAAGCAAATCATGGAGGATTGGGGGGACCTTTTAAAAACCAGGGGCTGGTGTTGTAGATCCAGGATAGCTAGAGATCTTGCTCCTTTCCAGTTCTTGGGTGACCACAGTAGACCACACTTGGAGGATGGGGGATCCCCAAGATCCTGCCTGCTTCTCTGGCCTCACCTGCCATTTGATCTCTTGAGCTCTAGGTTCTAACTGGCCAGAACTCCCTTTAGGTACGTTATGGGTTGAACCATTCCCTCAACAGGTGTGAGAATCCTAGCCCAAAGGACCTGGGAATGTGACCTTATTTGCATCTGGGCAGATGATCAAGATGAGGCCTTCAGGATGGGCCCTGAGCCAGTGCAACCTTTATGTCCTTCTGTAAAGGGGAAGTTTGGACAAAAGGACCAGCCGTCCATTGAGAGAGATGATCTGAAGACAGAGCAAATGACATGCACTGGCCACACCAACCCTGAGGCCACAGGAAGGTGGGAGATGGGCTAGAACACAGTCTCCTCAGTCTCGGTAGGAAGCAGCCCTGAAGACGCCTTGGCCTTGGACCTGTCACCTTCAGAACTGTAAGACAATACATTTCGTTGTTTAACACATCTAGTCTAGCCAGAGCTGACTCACACAAGGTATGCATTCATGGATCAGTCGTCTGCACATCTCCTTGATTCCATCCTCTGCCCAGAGGGCCCTCTCCAGTGCCCTGAGAGCTCTTGATGTCCATGTGTTAACTCTCAGGTGACAAGTCTTGGGAAACTGAATACACCAATAAACAACACTCATGCCATTGATAAAAACTGAACTCGGGCCCATAACATCTGCAGCAATTGGCCCAGAATGCTGGGACCTGAGCCATAGAAGCCATCTTCCTCCATTCTCACGCCTATGGCCAATGTAAGACCAACCAGAGAAAGCCAAACACACTCCCCAGACCAACACTGTAGGATGCTCTGCCTGTAGTTAGCCTCCCAGGCCAGAAGCTTCCAACCAGGGCATCACTAAGACTTCGCTTTGCTCACTTCCAAGGCTGCTCACCTCTGAGCCTCCCTCTGAGTCCAGCCAAACTCAGGTGACCGTGGCTGACCCCCTTTCTGAGCATGCCCTGAATCAGCAGTGTCTGTTTGCTCTCACAGGGTGGGGGGGTCTTCATCCATTTCCACTTTCTGTCTCTCACGTTATCACAAGTTCCATGAGGGAAGAGCTTAGTGCTGGCCATAGGAGAGGGTTCAAAAATTTCTTTTTGGATGGTGATAATGTGAACGTGTGCTATCGTGACAACCAATAAATATCTATGGAAGGAGTGAATGGGTTTTGCACAACTTGTGTATCTGGGGCAAGGAACTGCTGGAGAACAAAAACCACACCCATGCACCCCCATTGCTTGGGTTTGATTGCATTTGGAAGCTCTGGCCTTTGGTCAAACTGAGACTGTGAGTTTCCAGCTTCCAATACAATAGGCATTACTCTCTCAGTCTTATTTATTGCAATATTTTTTCAAATTATAATAAATTTGCTTTCTTCTGAATATTCAGATGCTTCAAAAGGTACCCAAAGGATGCAATGAGGCCCTGGGGACAAACGCTATTATGTGAACATATCATGTTTTGCATAGGGTTTCCATCATCTACATAATTTATGTGCTTCTGAATAATTTCGCTCCTTTTTATGTTTTCTATGAGTTTGTGAGATAATCTAGAAGTCAGTCTCCTACCATCAGAAACACAGAGAGAACGCGCGTTAGCCTTGTTCCTTCACCCAACCCGCTTTCCTTCCAGTGAACCCCTCATGGCAGCCCCAGGAGATAACCGCCTTTCACAGGCACCAGACTTCAAGGCAGGGAAAAGGAGAAGGTTCAGGGAGCTTTCAGGAATGAAACAGAACCTTGTCCGTTTTCATATTCTTCTGGGTATTCACTGGGGTCTCTCCTGAACGGTGCGAGCATTCTAAAGCTCTTTAAACTGTTTATAATCCTCACGTTGGTTTTGAAACAGAAAAATAACGCCAAAAGTAATGGCTTTCTAAAGCTTCTGATGTGAGTTGGTTGCATACAAATTTCCCTAACACTGAGAAAGTCCAGCATCTGGGGAACAGGTGAGTTGTGTATAACTCCGCTTGGACTCTAATTGATTTTCCCTCTCAACAGCCTTTCCTACTTTCCCTAATTTTAATTTCCATGCCTCTTGTGATTTCTTTGCTGCCGAAATCTTACGGCGCCATTGTTAGATATGGGACCAAGTAACGTGGGCCGAGAAATGGCCCCAGTGGGGGGCTTTGACTCGAGCCTCAGTGGCCTTTGTCAACAGAGTGGCCTTGCCCACACCCAGAACATGCCAGAACGTGTCTTTGCCTCCTCTTACGTGGAGAAATAGGGGCATCAATTTGACATAGCAAATGATTCCCTCTGGGCCGAAAGAATGTAGGGAAGGGAATCACGGGCATTTGTAGAAATTACTCAACCAATTGCTTCATTTTTATAGGGGAAGAAACTGAGATCAAGAAGAGAAGAGGAACCTCCACCCCTGGAGCCAAGCATGGAGGTGAGATTCTGGAGAAACCTCTGCATCTTCTGGCGAGCCTTTTGGGGGGGAAAAACCTAGGGCGGGGGGGCTTCATAAACCCACGCACAGCAGGGCCCACAGCCCATGCTCTGAGAAAGGAGCTAGCCAGGGAAGGAGATGCTGAGTCCGGAACTGATGGACCACAGGTGCTCAGGCCTCCCCAGGTGCCAACAAATGGAATTCAACAGCTCCCTGCTCCCCGGGCTGGGTCACGAGACCCTCTGAGTGCTACAACATAACTGTGGAGGCCACTGGGGCCATCCAACCCCAGCCCTATCTATCTGCACAATCCCTGTGAAGACAACACACCCCTAGCCTTCTGTAAGAGCTGCCAAACAGTGCAAGAGAGAGAGAGACACAGAGAGAGAGAGAGGGAGAGAGAGAGAGAGAGAGAGAGAGACTCTAGTTTACATTTTTTCCAACCATTTTTAGCGAACAAAAAGATTTCTTATTAGAGCACAATGAGTAACGACAAAGGGAACGTGGTGATCACGTAGTTAAAGGAAAGTCAGTTTGAAGTTTATAATTTCTACAGATTCCTAGTAATATCCATGAGGGCCAAGACAAACGCTCTCAGAGCTGACAAGCGGAAAGCATCTAAATGAAAAATGGATCCTTCTCGTCCCAACACAAGGCATTGCCAAAAGATAGAGCAAGAGAGGAATAAAACACCATTTATGCTGGCATGGTGAATAGCATGCATCAGAAAAACATGCCAGAAACCAGAGCCCACAGAGGGAGGAAATCTATCTTTAGGTCTGTAGATGATGGAGTCTCCTCTTGACTGAGTTCCAGGTAGGACCAGCCGGAGCGTGTGTGGAAGAGTGCTGTCTCCACTGGGGATCCTCCATGTGACACCCCCATTGACCACTCTTCCTCCTCCCAGGCTGCCTTGTGACTGTGGCTCACCTTGCCCTTCTGCCTTTTTTAATTGGTCTGGTCTTTTCCTGCTCTCCCACCTGAGACCTTCATTCCCATATAGGCCTCTGACCATGGAACCTATGGGATATTTAGGACCCTTTCTGGTTTTAATACCCAGATCAACTGCCCTGCTTTGAGGAATGAGCAAAGCAAGACCCAGGGAGAGGAAGAGATAGGGGCAGTTAAGGAAATGGAAAGGAGAGGATCACAACTCCCTGACTTTAAGGCCATAGTTAGCTCCTCCTGGGGATCTTAAAGTCTTTCAAATCAAGAGTTGTTGTCTACTGGGGAAAATAGAGAAGGCAGATGAACACCCTTACATTTAAAGTATAGCGAAATATTTGAGTAAAATAGGGATCTCAGCAAGGGCTCTAAGTATTCATGTCAGCAGAGCATCACCAAAAGTGCAACAAAAGTAAAGATTACAAAGAAAACATGTCTGTGCTCTGGTTTAGATCTGAACTGTCCCCAAAGCTCCTGTGGTGAAGGCTGCTCCCCAATGCCACTGCGCTCAGAGGCGGGGGCTTTGGAGGGTGATTGGCTCACGAGGGCATTGAACCCATGGGTGGATGAGTGCATTGATGGATTCGTAGTATAGTGGGTTTCAGGGGTGGGGCTTTGTTATGAGAGAGGCTGGGAGAGTAAGAGGGGAGAGCCATGAGGGGAGCAGCTTTGTTCCACCTCACACTCCCCGCCGTGATGTTCTGCCTTACCACACGCCCAGGAACAATGGAGTCTCGCGACCATAGACTGAAACCGCTAAAGCCACGAGCCAAAATGAGCCTTTCCCCCTTTTAAGTTGTCTAGCTCAGGTGTTTTTGTCACAGCAGCAGAAAACTGACTAATACTGTGTGTGTGTGTGTGTGTGTGTGTGTGTGTGTGTGTGTGTGTGTGTGTGTGCGCGCGTGCACACAAGAGTGAGGGATGAACATATTACCAGGACCATTCCTCTGGAAGGCATCTTTCCTCTGCAGATCAAAATCTTGAAATAGGATAGACTATGGTTTATTCAACAGCCTCACCAAGTGAACAATCAGGAGAGGAGAGGACTCCTATCCCAAGCTATGGCATATACAAGTAGTACCAACATGTCACAGAAGGAATTCTCTTTCCACCAAGAATCTAAGCTTTGTTTTGGGACTGCAAGCCATAGCAGAGAGCAGAAAGCTGGGTGTTGAAGTCTAGCCCGTGCTGTGGTAGCTCCCCTGACTATCAAACTATATAATTGAATTACATAATTAGTTATTCAGTATGTGTTTTCTCTACTATAATCTAACGTTTATGCAAGCAGGAGCCATCAGTGCCTCATGTCCAAGCTCAGTACCTAGAGGAGTACACTGTACAGAGAAAGTGCTGGATTGATATCATCTGAGGGAATTGCTAGCTGGAGGAGAGGAATGATGCAACCTCTGAGGAAGGAGCAGCTACAGGGATTTGTCAGGACCCTCTCCACCCTTGGGATGGGAGATGCTGACTGCATAGAACACACTTATAACCATTCTGACCAAATGTAGGAGACAAGCATTTTAGTAGCACCAGAGAAGGTGGAACCCACCCAGGATGAAGACACTTCTCTGCATTCAATAGGTGAAGATAAAAACCAAACCCAAATATCACGGTATTAATAAACAAAACTCAGGATATAGGAAAAGTCCACTTGAAGAATGTGTACAAAAACTTGCAAAATAAACCTAAGTCCAACAACATCTATTGAACTCTCAAAAATATCCTGGAGAACTCATACAAATAAGATCTGAAAGATGAAAGAATAACAAGATGAAAAGCAGTGGATAATTATGAGTCAATGAACAAATTAAAGGAAAGAAACAATGTTAATGCCAAATAAAACAAAGCCAGGGACTCAAAACAAGGGAACTAACCCCTCAAAAATACCACCACCAACAACAAAACCAACCAACCAAACAAACAAACAAAAAAGCACCTGGGGCTGTGAGTAAAGGATTTGTTGATCTTCCAAGGAATGAGAAAGCAGAGGGAAAGATAAAGAAAATCATAACAGAAAATACAAGTACAAATGGTCGACAATGGAGGTCAGACATGTGTATGATTGCTTTTTATAGAAAAGATATCAGTAAATGAAATAGATGCAAAAAATGTTCTTTAAAAATGGGAAAAAAATAAAATGAAAGCTTAAGTGTAAAGTCTGAAATGGTTTTCCACGAGACAAAATTGAATTTGTGCAAGACATACATTGGTGAAAGTCTGAGGTTTTAAGGATTAATAAAAATATGGCAAGCATCCATATGAGAAACAAAAACAATAGCAAATACATAAATATATTCCCTAAAAAAATAGGTCCAATTGACCTCATGTTTCTCTTCTGCACCATTAAATATCTGTATTTTTCAGAGGTTTAGAATCCCATGACTGAAAATTTCTAAAATTAATTAATATCTTCCTACTATGCAACTGAAAGTCAAAAGACAATGTTTTATGCTTCATAATAATAGATAATGTGCATTAAATATATTTTTTTCAGTATTGGAGATTGAATCCAGAGCCTCATTCATGCTAGACAATTGCTCCACCCCTAACCTCCACCTCTAGCCCCATTTTTATTTTTTAGTTTGAGATAGAGTCTTGCTAAATTGCACAGGCTGGCTCTGGATTATAACTCGCAATCCTTCTGCCTCCACCTCCCAAATAGCTGGGATTACAGGCATGCACCACAGTGCCTAGCATGCATATGTGTTTTAAATCAAAGGCAGCCATTCTCAGTGTGATATTGGTTCACAGAAGATCAATTGAGAAGACAGTGTATTGGCAGCTATTATTGAGATCTACTCTGCCAATAAAAACTATGAAAGATGATTACCAAGATAAAAAGCTGAGAAGAACTGAAGTAGTAGGAGGACACTCCTAGGCTCCATCCTGGAATTAGAATCTCAAAGGACCCTGAGGACACTGCAGAGCCCACACTTCCAAGTTGGGCATTGTTCGATGATGTGTGAACACAAACTCCTTCCCTCCCTTCTTGTTCCTGGAGGACCAGAGAAGAGGGCCTCTTGGGCCTGAGCTAAGAAGAAAACGAGCAGAAAATATCCTGACACCAGGAGAATATGGTTCATGGAAGTCACTGGGGGAGGTTGATCTCTAGGCTATGGGGCCTAGTGGCCAGGGAGGCTCTAGGTGAGAAGGTAGGTTGAGGTGGGTCCAGGTGGTACCTGGAAAATGACAGAATCTCTCCAAGGAAGGCTCAGCAGTACAGGTTTCCAGGGTAAAAGCTCACAGGCCATGTAGGCAATGTGGAAATTATAGTCATCAGTGTGGAAATGATCAGACAGGCATGGTAACTTTACTGTGATCACTATGGTTAGAGGAATAAAGAACAAACTTGAAACCCTGCAGCAAATATAAAACAATAAAAAGTGATATAGAAGATTTAGAAAAGGACCAAAAGAGTCTAGAAATAAAAAACATAGTAACTGAAAATTCAGTACAATGAATAGACATATTACGTAGCAGGGTATACACAGTAAAAAAAGAATTAGTAAACAAGAAGAACAGCAATGATCCTGGAAAAGAAAAAAAGGAATTCAGCTCAGTCAAAAATGGTAGATAGTTCCAAAGAGATGGCTGGAAGCATTGGAACTTAGTAAACGAAATCACCACACATTTGCTCAGAGACCCAAAAGAGAAGGGGAAAATGTCAAATGAGAAAGAATTGAAGACATCATGAGTAAGAATTTTCCAAAATAAAAACCGGTGGATTACATTGGCCTGCAGATTCAAAAGGTCAAGATAATTCCAAAAAGGAAAAAATAAAAAGAAATGCCAAGAAAAGCCAAGTACACCTGCAGCAAACTGAAGACAATGACAACAATTCTAAAGGAATAAGAGAAAATGATGCTCTTCCCTCGTGAAGGCATTCAGTACAGGAATGAATTACTAGTAATAATGCCAAGCAGGGCTGATAAAGAGAGAACTAAAACATTGATGGGGTAATAGTAAATAGTTGTTGTTGTTGTTGTTGTTAGGTGCTGTTGAGTCAGGTCTGACTCATAGAAACCCTATGTACAACAGATGAAACACTACTCAACACTGTGACATGCTCAGTACTATTGTCAGTGCTTCTCTGCCATTCATAAGGTTTTCGATGGCTAATTGTTTTTTGGGGGTAGGAGTTGGGATTTAGCTAAATTGGTAGAGGACCGCTCTGCAGTCTCTGAGGTCCTGAGTTTGATTTCCAGCACCACAAACATGGGAGAAGGATGTGGCGATCCACTCCTGAGGCAATCCCAAAACAATCAGCCATTGAAAAGCCTATAAAGGTCGCGATGAGTCAGACACAACTCAACAGCACCTAACAACAACAACAATTGTTTTTTGGGAGTGGGCTGCTGGGTCGTTCTGCCAATGCCATAAATTATCTCTGTGTTTGGGGGGAGTAGGAAAAAGATTTTTAACTTTAAACTTTAGTAAGCTAAGTTTACATGCTCTGCTTTCAAGATTAACCCCTAAAAAATATAATCTGAAAGACTCTCAAACTTGAAAGAGGAAAAACCTATGAAATGATTGTTTTAAAATCCGCTAATCCAATCCAAGATGAGGAAGAGAAGAAAAAGAAAGATAGGACAGAGGGGTAAAAGACAAAACGCAAACTAACCTGGAGCATCTAAACTCAGACTCCTCAGCGCACGTAAGCTGCCCACTGGCCTTTCCTCCCTGGAATTCCAGGATTTGCATGCAGTATTCTTGATGTGACCTGACTCTGAGCAATGGCCCCTGCATTTCCCATCCCCTTTCCTTTCTCTAAACTCCAGGAATATTAAAGAACCTGAGAAGTTACCAGCGCAAAGTCTCTGTGCCTGTGCTAGCAGGCGTGGGGCAGGAGAGGCTGAGAACAGAGCGGGAAGAGACGCAGAGATGGGTGCAAAGGGCTAAGAATGGAGAAAAGGCTGGCGTCTGGGTGGGGCCTGCGGAGCGGTCGGTTGTTCTACATTCTGCTCCTGATGCAGCAGCCCTGAGACCCTGAGCCTGTGCGCAGGAGGCAGACAAAGGAGCAGAGGAAGCTCTGGTCAGCTGCGCGGGCCAGAGCCAGGAGGGGACCTGCAATGTGGCTGCAGCAGAGGCTGCAGGGGATCTCATGGGGCTCTTTGGGTCGGGATGGCCCTTCGAAGCTGGCCTCACTGTGGCAAGGAACCTTGGCCAATGTGAGCAGCCAGAGGATGGGGGCTTTCCCCAAGGAGGGGCTTCACCTAGGGCAAAGCAGCTCCCTGACTCAGCGGCAATTCTTAAGAAGAGTCTCGGCTGTGAGCCTTCAAGCCAACATTCCTAGAAGGTGGAGAAACGAGAGCTTCTGTCCTATAGAGGAACCTGGGCCACACTACAGCATACTACAGTGTCCGCTGCCAAGGAGATGGACACCCAGCTCACCCCAGCCACTTCCACACAGATCTGCGCCAAGCCCCGGCTTCACTTACTTTGCTTCCTACCAGGTCCTCCACATCTCCAAGTCCAAGCAGCGTGATCTGGTCCCTTCCTACCCTAGAGGCCCTGGGGCCTCCTGTTGGTCACTCCCAAGGGGCACCCATGCCCACGGCACTGCAGTATCAGGCAGTATGCAGACAGCACTGCAACATGTGGGCTCTGTTGGCCTGGTGTCCACTGGAGAGCTTTTCAGTTCTCAAAAATCCCACCTGGGTGGCCGGGTGCAGTGGCGCACCCCTGTAATCCTAGCGGCTCGGGAGGCAGAGGCGGGAGGATCACAAGTTTGAGACCAGAGGCAATTTGCATAACTTAGTGAGACCCTGTCTCAAAAAGTGAAAAAATGGTCTGAGGGTGCAGCTCAGTGGTCCAGCACTTGCAGAACTTGCAGGCATGAGGCCCTGTGTTCAATCCCCAGTACCGCAAAAAAAAAAAAAAAAAAAAAAATCCCACCTGGGTGATCTCAGCTGCAGTCCCTTGCAAAGTTTCCAGAGCAGGTTTCTCAGTGGGGCTTCGGGAGAGGCTTTCCCTCCCCCAGCTTTGCAGAAGGAGCTCTGCAAGAGAATTCGCATGCAAGCAAATGATCACCAAGGCCTGCGGTTAGACAAGAGCACTTTTGCATACCAGTTCCTTTCAACTCCAAATCCACAGTTTGTACAAGAGGCCAGATGTCCTGAAACAATAGAGTATGGGATTACACTAAGAAAGGAAAGGGGCTGGGATTTAGCTCAGTTGGTAGAGCGCTATGCTGCAGTCTCTGAGGTCCCGAGTTCTGTTCCCAGTACCGCAAAAAATGGGAGAAGGACCTGACAATCCACTCCCTAGGCAATCCCAAAATAGTCAGCCATTGAAAACCCTATGAGGGTCGCTATGAGTCGGATACTGACTTGACGGCACCTAACAACAACAACAACAACAAAGAAAGGAAAGGACAGCATTCCAAGCAAGCTCCTAGCAGAGCAGAGGGGAATGTCAGGGAGACCTGGGGCCACAGGCCAGCCCACACTCCCCCTTCTGCCATGGCTGGACAAGCAGGGACATCATTGCGCTTGCAGGCAAGCAAACTTCCTTTGCAAATATGTCCCTCTTCCTAGACCGTCAGGTTGCTTAAACATTTGTCTAGATTCTAACTGGCCACAGAGTGGAAAGCTAGAGAGGACAACCTGGGGTCTCCAGCCTTCCTGGGGACACACACAGGTTCTGCAGAATATCCAGAGGCAATACCCTGGAGGGTCTCCATGCAGAGCAGGGATCCTGGGCTGGCAGGAATCACACAAGTTGGTAAATTTTTAAGCGTCAAATTATTTGTAGAATGTCACAGGGAATACCTGCGGCTTCTCCTAGCTTTTCTTTAGCATAATTAATGTGTTTAACTCATGCAACTTTCAGATGCCTGGAACAAATCGCTGAGAAAATAACGAATATGTTTTATTTAAAAAGTTCAGATGAAATTTAAAAATTGGAGGGTTAATCACAGTAGTACCTAGTTGCATAAAAGCATATAGGCAGATGTATTAAATTCAGTTTTAAAGCGACTAGCAAAATATCTAATTACTATCCAAGTTCTTTCCCATGGTCTTCTTGGGGTAAGAGTTGTAGTATTTCTTATACTATACCTGGAAGATGTTGTAAGCTGAAAATCAATTTGTTCATGATTCTGTCATTCTGTTTACATATCTTAAAGCGTAAACACTGTTATTTATAAATCTGACATCAGTAGATTGTATAAGGTGAGATTTATGCTTTGAAATAACATTTTTCATAATAATGTCCAAAGCCAAGTAATCACAAGTGTATTCTGTTTTTTCCACATTACTTGAGCTTTTGCTTTTCTTTTTTTCTTTTCCTATTGTCATTTGGCTGAAAAATCTTTTAAAAATTATATATATATGTATATATATACACACACACACATACACACACATACATATACATACATACCTATATAAGTATGTATATATAATATATAAATATATACATATATATAAATTATACATATACATATATGTATATATATGTATGTATATACACACATATATGCAATATGAAAATCTCTCCTTTATCAAGATGATTTCCCATCAAAATCCATTTCCATGGAATAACATTGCAGTGTTTAAGGGACTTTTTGAAGACTGCAGAATCCCTGGGAGGGGGGATGTCTGTACTTCTGGGATTTCTCCATGGCTCTTTTTCTCATAGAAACATAATTGGATTCTGATGTCACAGCTAAAAGAAATAATATGCCTCAAATCAACAAGCCCTTTATGCTACCCAAATCTTTATTTGCAGAGAGAGAGAGAGAGAGAGAGAGAG
>VMDO01012936.1:0-27084 GCA_007922755.1 Pedetes capensis | reverse complement strand
GCATGGTTACAACCCTGCATGGGTAGTACAGCTCCCAGCCAGGAGATGCCCCTTGTGGTGGCTTTGAAGAAGCAAGCCAGGTGTAGGCGCTGCCCTCCAGAGAGAGCCAAGTGCCCAGGAGCTCAGGCTGGCCTCCGGCCAACAGCCAGCAAGAAACTGAGGTTTCTAGTCGTTCAGCTACAAGGACATACATGTTGCCCACAGATACATGGTTCTGGATTCAGGCCTCCCCCGGTTGAGCCTTCAGATGAGAACATGATGCTGCACCCATATTTTCATTACCTTGTAGCGGACACTGTGGAGTCTTACCCAGACTTCTGGCCACCAGCAGAGGCCAAGTCCCAG
The DNA here is from genome assembly GCA_007922755.1 of Pedetes capensis. Taxonomy (NCBI): domain Eukaryota; kingdom Metazoa; phylum Chordata; class Mammalia; order Rodentia; family Pedetidae; genus Pedetes; species Pedetes capensis. The sequence continues at coordinate 26,739 of VMDO01012936.1, read as the reverse complement.
CCATGGCTGCTGGAGCTCTGCGGCGTTGCCAGGGATTAGCACCACAGCCTCAGGTCAGGGAGTGAACAGCCAGCTCCCGTCTTCCTTCTCCCCTGCAATTCTCCATTCTCTGTCTGGGAGTTGGGCTTCCCCTGGGCCACGCCCCCATCTCTCCTTCTCAGAACGCTCCCTGCACTCCTATCTCTGATCCTGTCCAAGACTCACAGAGTCTGTGGAGGAGGATGATGCTTATTCTCACTTTAAACAGAAGAAATGTGGTGTCCAGTAACTTGCCTGGGTCAGGGTTGGTCAGGGTGTGTCTGGGGACTGGAACTCGGACCTTCAGACACCAGGTCCTGCTCTCATCCTACCTCTCTCTTCCCTGGGGACAACTCAGTTTCTCTCGTGATGCGTTAGCTTCTGGTCCGCCTCTGGCCCACAGAGGATGGCGGCCAGGGACCGTGCTGAGTGCCTACTTTTTCCTCACATGCACCCTGCACCCCACTCTAGGCCCAGGAGGCAGGTGGGTCTGGGCCCATCATTCTGCTTCTCTACCCTCCAGCTTCTGTGGAGTCCAGTCAAAGAGAGGCACCTGCAGGAGACCCAGAGGCAGGGAGAGTGGTGGGGGGTGTTCAGGCCCCAGCCCAGGCCACCAGTAGAGGACTGCTGCGCTCCACCTACAGCCTCGGCTCTGGCCACGCAGGCCTCACCAGGGCTGGTGGCTGCCCTCCTCTGTGTCTCGGATCTATGCGAGGGAGCACCCCAGAGGTCACATGGTCCCCTACAGCCTCCCCACACCCTGCCACAGTGGGGAAGCCCAACTCCCAGACTGAACATGTCTCCTGCTTCCTGCCAAGCCACTCCTATCCAGAAAGCCCTTGTGTCCCACGGCATAGTCTGGAAATGGCAGCAGCCTCCTCCCTGAGGGGCCACAGTAGCCACAGGAAGCCCCTCCTCTCTGCAGTGCCCTCTCTGGGCACCAGCAGCCATGGTGCTGCGGGCCGAGTGCCATCTGCCTCCAGGGCTTCTACATCTTCTCCAAGAAGTGCCACAGAGGGTCAGCATGGCCTTGTGCCCTGGCACATGTGCCAGTCATCTGCCTCCTCCACCTCCTCCCCTGGAAGGGCAGCCTCAGCCTCCCCTGGGGGATGAGAGCCATTTCTTTATTATAATCTACCGAAGCACACTTACAGAACTCCAATCCAGCCCAGGAAGCTCGACCTTCAGGAAGAGCTGGTACAATCATCAAGCGCATTGCTGAGATCAGCCGTGAGGTCAATGACTGGACCCATTAGCAGTTTAAGCACACCTCGCCCTCCTGGCTCTTTGCAGTGTGACTCTGGAGATGTAAGACAAGGCAGAGTGGACATTAAAGTCAGGTAGAGCTGCCCCACTCAGCTCCCCCAGCGTACCCAGCAAGCTGGGCTAGGACCAGGTGGCCACGTGGCAGAACTCCGATGGCCCCCATAGCAGCCAAACCCGGAGCTTGGACACACTCTCCACACATACAATGTTGTTGTCAGGTACTGTTGAGTTGGTATCCAACTCATAGTGACCCTCTGTACAACAGGCGAAACACTATTGTCAGTGCTTCTCTGCTATTCATAGGGTTTTCAATGGCGGATTGATTTTTGGGAGTGGGTTGCCAGGTCCTTCTCCCAAGCCTGCAGTATCTGGTATTCCCCGGTAGTCTCCCATTCAAGTACTAACCAGGCCCGACCCTGCTTAGCTTCCGAGATCTGACGGGATAAGAAGCCACAATGCTACGGCTGCAGGCACACATAAAATAGGGACTTCTAAAGAAGCCCAAGTAGACTCAACAAATGCCGTGGTTCCTGCTGTTCTACGAAGACACCTGTTCTCTGAACCACTGGATAGAAAACCAAGTGCTAATTCTCAGCACTATAAGGAATTTGTACTTGATGGGACAGATTACATCCAAGAGGCGTGTGCAAGGGTCCCCAACATGGTGATGTGGCCTTGGGTCCCCATGGATTCCAGGGCCAGCCTTCCACACTGGAATCAGCAGGAATAACATCAAGAGCAAAGAAATGCTCCCCTGCCTCCCACTGAGAGCTGAGTCACTCCAGATGGCAGGGAATGGCATTGAGCCCCATGGATGGGTCTGTTCTTGAGAAGGGACAGCCTCTTCTGTGGAACATAACAGTCGTGGGCAAACACAAGGGGTGGTTGCTGCTGCTGTGCTCATCCTAATCTGGGCAACATCCCCCGTTGATTTCATGATCCATCCGTCAGGAAGGAATGGTCCAGCTCACCCCATTGGGAAGGAGGAAAGTTCCAGAACAGCCCATAACTTCGTTAAGGCCTTTCCAAGCAATCCTCTCCCACTAGCAGGAAGTACTGTGCCTCGGTCACCCTGACTGGACCCCATTTCCCAGCTTCCTCACACTTTGCGTCTCTCCCATCTGGAGCATGAACAGGACTGGGAGCCCCTGGGCTGGACATACCAGCCCGCCATCTTTGACTCTCGGCTCCTTCCAGTTAACCCTGATGCCCAGGCCCAGCCTTGGAGCAGCCTCAGGGGACCCCTCTCCTGGAGACCAGGCCTCAGAAACTCGGCCTTCTCCCAGAACCCTTCCGTGGGCAGGAAACCAACCTCTGCTATCGTGAGCTTCCAGAAATCTGTTTCTTTGTCAGTGCAGACGGCTCATGAGACAATTCAGCTTCTTCACTGAAGGCTAAGGTGTGGAAGCGCGAATTGTTTAGTCAGGTGTGTCCCTGGGTAGGAGCAGGTCTTCCAGGCCATCCTGCCTGTCCCTGTGACTGCGTCCTGGGAACCCACACAGCTCGTTGGGGTTCGGGTGACCCAGAGTCGAGTACTGAGAACGTGCTCGGAGCCAGCAGGCCAGCTCTTCCCCTCAAGGAGCCCCAGGTGGAAGTGTGCTATGACTTACGGAGTCACCACTCCTGCCTCTCTGCCCCGGCCTGAGGTCCAGCTGTACTTCCTTGTGCATCTGCTGTTGGTCACCACGCCCCACAGGCACTTGGAGAAAGAGGTGTTAGCTGATGAGGAAACGCATCATCATTGTTGGGCCAGCCAGGTGCCTTCCCCGAGCCCAGACACGATGCCTCCCACCCGCCTGGGCACAGCTCTCCTGCACTTGCACTTGACCCCAGGCTGTCCTGCTGGCAGGATGCATCCCCACCCCCAGGGCTAGCAGCAGATCCCTGTCTTCCTTCAGCACACACGTGAGGGTCCCTTTCGCCCAGCTCTGAGGAAATCTTGGCCACATGACTTGCTTTACCCAACAACCTGGGGACAGAAGTGATATCGGCCCCTTCCAGCAGCAGCCACTAGCGGGCAGTGTCTCCTCCCTCCCCATTCTCTGATCCACCAGCCTGGGTCCCTTCGTGGAGCTGAGCGCCTTCCCCCACCCTCCCCAGACCGTCTTCAGGTGGAGAAAGAACTTTCCATTCAGAGCCCCTTAGATTCAGGGAGGTGTTACTGCAGCAGAGCCTGGCCCATCCGGCCAGTCCCCTACTGGGGGACCTTGACCTACCCCAAACCATCCACATGAGACAGTCGACGCCATCTGTCTCTCTCGAGCATTCTCCAACACTTTCTGAAATCGCCCTCTAGGTATTTATTTCCATGCCTGTATCTGCTGCCTTATTCAGCCTTCCACCCTGGGGACCTTCGCCCAGCTTGGGATGTAATGGGCACTTGCCGAACCTACCCCAAGTCTCAGGGCCCTCAGGAGCATGGAGGCCACCCGTTGCAACTCATTCTGGTGGCTTGTCTCGCTCTCCGGCAGAAGCCTCAGGGACACTGCGACTCTGGAAGAAATGTCAAGGTGTCTGTGATTCAAGCTCCAGGTCCTTTGAGCTTCTCTCTGCACCGTGAGCCGAGCAAAAACCAAGATGCGGGAAGAATCTAATCCCAGCCAGAGTGAGGGGCAGAGGAGCCTACAGCTGGCTTCCCAGCACTGGGGGAGAAGCCAGCGGCAGCTGCGCACTTGGGCTCCTTGGGCCCATCTCAGTGCCAAGCGTGTGGCCCTGGGCAGTGTCCTGTGGGATGACATTATTCTCTGTGACAGGGACACACCCCACATGGAAGGCAGCTGTGAGCATCAGGAAGTGATGCCAGGAGACCCCAGGGTCCTGCCTCCCAAAACTGATACCCAAACCCTAAAGGCACGGTTGGACGTGGCAGGACCCAGGCTCCTCGCCGCTCTGCAGGAGTATACCCGCAGCTATTTGTTGGGAGTCCACAGCCCCTGCTCTCACAGTCTACACAGGTCTGGGACACAGACTCAGCCCATACAAACCTGGTCGGCTCCAGGCGAGACCGAGGGGCATGTGAGTGCTTTGCTGAGCACCAGAGAGCCAGGCTCCCCATCCTGGGTCCCTGTAGAGACCAGGTGACAACAGCAAATCACAAGGACAACCTCCACCAGAGGAGTGAGTTCCCACCTGGCCCTGCTCTACCAGCTGTGCCACGCAGGGACATGGCCAGAGCGAATAAGGGAGGGAGGCTGAGCCTGAGCGACAACCTGGGGCCAGGCTGGCAGGCCTGGAGCAGGAGCCGGCTGGAGGCCGCACCACCCTCTAGGCCACTTAGGCTCGGCAAGAAGGAGCAGAGGTGAGTGTGGGCCAGGGCTGCAGAGCAGCAAATAGAAGCCCCTGCCAACCTCAGGCCACAGGAGATAATACCGGGCTATTGTGTATCGGTCCTACGGCTCACCATAGTTAGAAACGTCAACAGGCCAGCCTGCCAGGGAGATTTCACCTGGCTCAGGAAATCCAGGGGTGACTATTTTTGAGGGCAAGGAGTTAACACCTTGTCAGCTTCCAAGGAATGTGCCATGTGGCTGCTCTTCCTGATGGCTTTGTGAGCAGAGACTGGATCAGATCTGCCCAGGGATGAAACCACAACTTCCCTCAGAGAGACCGAAGGTGTCAAAGACAGTGGTTACCGAACTCACACACAGAGAGAGCCAACTGCCCCCCCCCCAAGGAACATTAAACAAAAAGGTCATCAACATAAAAAGAAAAAAAAATATTAATGGCAAAAGGGAAAAAGCTCTTAGCTTCCGCTGAAGGGCAGTGCTTTGAATTGAATCCTCCAGGCACTGCCAACCCCTGGCAGACTGCTCTCATTTCCCTCGCTTCTCTGGATTTCTTCTGCTGGAATTGGCACAAGACTGAGGAGAGGAACCTGCAACTTCTGGGCCTCCCTTGGCATTCATAGGTGGTCAGGGAGACAGAGGAGCACCCCATGGATGCCTTAGAGGGCCACCTCAAATCAGAAGCATTACCCTCAGGCAACTACCAAAAGACATGCACAACTTATGTTGGACATGTTTTGTCGATTTCTTTCTCTAGAAAAGACAGGCCGATCTCATCTTTGTGCAGCCAGTCGAGCTGCTCAAGAGTCTGGGGTGCTGGCCCTTGAGGGACTCGCATTGGCAGCCCGGGGTTCTAAGGCCACATGCTCCCAAGAGGGATCTCTGCCGTGCTTGGCAGCCCACCGAGGCCCTAAGTCGTTCTAGCCTCCAGGTCACTTTCCATGATCCAGGCAACAACCTCTGATTCCGATGTCACTCCAACCCAGTTTGAGTTCCCACTATGCGTTAGATGCTGATTGTTTTCTTAGGATGGCATCCAGAATAGGAAATATCTGGCACAAGGTAACAAATGCTGGGTAATTTGATTTCCTACTACCTGCAGAAAATCCACCGCGAGAAGGGTGCTGGTCTCTGTAACCAGTGTTCCCATGGTGCCCCTCTGGTAGGGCCTTGAATGTCCCTAAGACTCCTCTGGTACAGAGAAAAAATGGGAAGAAATTGGCAAAAACCCCCAAACTGGGAAAACAGCTTTTGAATATCTAGTTTGTAAATTAGAATTCTAGGGAAAATGAAAGTAACTTGGTTGCATGTTTGTATAAAACCCTTCACAAATCCCCCAAACCTGACTGGACAATTGGACTCAGCTGATTGGCTCAGGCCATTCCATGGGTGAGCTATATAAGAAGCTGCACTTCTGCAGCTCGATCCTTTTAGTCCAGACCATTGGCTAAGCAAGACCCTTTTTGCCCTTTCTCTTGCCCGGACCATCAGCAAGGAAACTGCTTGACCCTTTTGGCCCAGATCTTCAACCACCAACAAGGAAAGACCCCATTCTCGCCTGGACCACCGATGAGGAAACAGCTTTCCTGCTCTCTCGCCCGGACCTTCGGTGAGGAAAGAACGTTCTCCCCGCCATGACCATCAACAAGGAAAGAACCCACTCTGCATCTGATCACCTCCGAAGCAAGAACTGTCTCCTGGTGGCCACCGAGACCACCAACATGGGTGTTTGCCCGGGGAAGGTAAAAGCATCCTAGGCTTTTCCTTTCTCCTATCTCCGCCGGCGTCCCGAGGGCCGCAGGAGTCCTCAACCCTCACCTGAGGCTCCTGAGTCAGTTGTGTTTAGTATCTGTATGCATGGAGGCACTGCCCTTCCGAACATCGGGCCAGACTGGGAGGCACATGCCCCACACTCTGGAGGCTTCTTGGCAGCAGATTCTGGTGCAGTGAGTCTGGTACTCAGCATTTTTGACAGGTTTCCATATGACAGCGATGGTTTTGGTCCACAGATTCCGTTGCCACACTTGAGATGGAGCGCACACCACACCCTAAGCCAGAGGCCTCCTCCATCCTGGGGCAGCCTCCTCAGGGGCTTCTTGGACTCGCTCAGCTGCACCATCCTGCCTGGGCCACGCAGGAGACCCCAGGATGCACCATTGTGATGCCCAATGTGGCCAGACAATGCCTCCTTCCTGCCTCATATTCACCTTACATATAATTAGGACCAAATGTCCAACCCATGGACCATCAGACATTGCGCCCCCTTCTCTCAGAAAAAACTGTATGGGAGATCTAGTTCTGTTAACATGACAGATCTGGAAATAACAGAAGACTTCACAGTTTGGTAAACTCCTCAGGGTAATGGGATATTCTTGAAGAATATTTTCTTTCTTCATGGATACTTAAAATATGTTAACACACAAACATAAACCTATATAATGTGCGTTCACTATGCAAACTTTGAAAAATATTGACAGCTATAAATAAAAAACATCTATAATTTAACACTTCTATTTTCTACCCGTTTATGTCTTAAGGTCATAGTATACACAGTTTTACATCTTTAATTTTTGCTTAATATTCATCAATATTATTGTCCCATTAGAATCTCAGTGCACCTCATTTATAATGACTGCATAGTATTCTGTTATAATTTAATGATTCCCCTTTCACTGGACACTTAGGTTGCTTCCTTTTGATGTTGTTGTTGTTGTTAGGTGCCCTCGAGTCAAGTCCAACTCATAGCAACCCTTATAGGGTTTTCAATGGCTGACTGTTTTGGGATAGCCTTGGGAGTGGGTTGCCATGTCCTTCTCCCATTTTGCAGTGCTGGGAGTTGAACTCAGGACCTCAGAGACTGCAAAGCAGCGCTCCTTTTGATGTAGGAGGTGTTCATGCTGCCATTGATATTTTCATTTAGTTCACTAAGTTTGAGTTCCCACTATGTGTTAGGTGCTGATTGTTTTCCTAGGATGGCATCCAGAATAGGAAATACTGGGTTAAAAAGTGAAGAGAGGCATATGCCAAGTTGCTCTCCAGAAAGTTTTTGGCAATCTAACACTCCCAATGGTAGCCCAGAGAGAGGCTGGTTCAGCTGCAAACCTGCAGCATTGAGTGTTGTGAGTTTTTACATTTTTAAGCCATTTGCAAAGCAGATATCCACGTACTTTGTCAATGACTATATCCAACCTTAGCCCAACCTTAGCCCAACTCATATCATCTGTCCCATCGTACCAAGCAGTAGGAGCCTGCCTCCTCCCTCTGGTCATCATGGAAGCGAGGTCTTGAGCCAGTAACAAATGAGCAAGGAGAGAAAAACCCAAAATCTTATAATTGATTATTTAAAAGAGGAAGAACATGATCGCAGGTGGTGACAGTAGATGTGACAGCCCAGGATATTTGGCAAAATATGGCGCGCATTTGATGACGGGAGGGCAGCTTCTAAGGTGCTGACTGCCCAAGCAAAAACCTTTTGTCCTCCACAGCAAGGAATTATATTTTTACTTCCTCCCTGTCCTTTCTAGTCTCTTTTCAAATACTTAAATCAGTGGCATCAATAGCAGATGCTGTGTGAAATTAGGTGCCTAAGTGAGGCTATAAAATTCTCTCCATAAACAATGCCAGCAATTAACTATTTCAAACACGCCATCCCTGTCACATCTCAAAACAGATGAACGACAACTTGAAAGGCAGCCGCTGTCGACAGGACGTTTGGCATGGAGCCCGAGAACACACTCCTACCAGGCACCAATTCAGAATGATATTATTATTATTATTCTTAATTAGTGCATACTAATTACTTCCTAACTTTCTTTCTCTCCTCTCCTGGAGTTTCAAGGAGAACCCCTGACTGCCGGATTTGTTAATGAAAGCGGCATCACAGAAGCAACGCTGCATGTCCCGGCCAGGCATCCGCACGGGCCCCACCGCTCCTAAGATCATCTCCCCAGTGTTGAGGATTGGAAAGACTTTGGCTCCAGGAAAGACAGTCAGAAATTGCAATTATGCCTCCAACACATCAAAGACACCTTCTTTGCATTTCACCACCGCGATGAGGATTAATGGGCAAATGGTGCATCATCTGCAGCCCGGCTGAGTTGAAAGGCGGGTAAACGCCCCATGCGCAAGTGAGAAGACAGCCTGGGCTGTCCCAGCTAAGGAGCCAGGCCGTCTCCACCACAGCAGTGCCAGAATGGCAAGGAAGACCTGAGCCCAGGTCCTCGCCGGCCCTTCCTCGCTCGCCCCAAAGCCTGAGCTCCGCAGTGAGGCAAATCTCCTCCCCCAGGGCCTCCAGGAGCGGGACAACAAAACTGTGTTAACCTTCTCAGAAAATGAGCCATAGGAAGAAAGGGACGTTCAAACCATTCACCAAAAAATCAACCAGTATAAAACGCTCACGTGCCACCAAGGAAGGCCACCCAGAGGATGGGCGAGACAATCGCCTTCAAACCGTCCTGTTGGGTGCGGGCATTTACTTCTTGCTTTGCACCGCGTCCTGCTCAGCCTGCCTTCTCCCAATTCTCCTGCCTTCAGGCTGTGGTCATTACTGTGCGCTTTCCAGCAAAAGAACTGGATGGGGTCTGGGGAGCCCCCAGGGCTGGAAGGGCTGAGCCAAGCGCTCTGGTTTCCCATGGAGCATGCCAGCCAGACCCCATACTGGCTGCTACTTGTCTGATCCTGCTGCCTGGGCTTTCTCTGTATTTGTGTTCCATGTCAGTCATGCTACTTATAGCCATCCTCGAAGACAAGAGGTTGGTCCTGTCTGGTAGTCACAACATCATGGGATTTGTTGTTGGTGGTGGTAGGTGCCGTCGAGTCGGTATCCGACTCATAGCGACCCTGTGTTCAACAGGCGAAATACTATTGTCAGTGCTTCTCTGTGATTCATAGGATTTTCAATGGCTGATTGTTCTTTTGGGAGTGGGTTGCCGGGTCCTTCTTCCATCACGGGATTGGGCCATCTTTATTCCTGTCTGTGGCCCAGCCAAGCTCTTTCACCAGTGTGTGGCCACTGCTGCGTAATCAGAGGAACACAGCTGAAAAGTAGCCATCTACCAGGGCTGGTGAAGCCCAGGCGCTGGTGGTAGGCAAGGAGCAATCACTTCATTCCGTGTCTCCCTTGGATCAGGAATGGGAGGAATAGGAGAGGACTCTGTGAGGAGCACCTGTCTGAACTCCAGCCACATCTACATTCTGGGGGCAAATGACAGGACGTGATGACAGCTGGCTTGAGCCCAAGTCAAGGAATAGCTGCCTGCACAGCCCTCAGGTGCAGACAAGCTCATGGGCTGCTGGCGTGGCCGGCCCGGGGCTTCACTGACATCAGGAAGCCTCTCTGGACCCTTCTTCCTTGGCTTAGTCCTCAGCTGTCCCCCACGGTCCCTGGCAGCTTCAGGACCACATGCTGAGCATGCAGGGCACCCTGGCCTCTTCCAGGACCTCAGTGGTTTTGAGAACAGGTCCCCTTATGTTCACCAACCTGATATGAGCCATGGCTGTGCCCCTGGGCTAGTCACTGAAGCCAGGCGAAGAGGTCTGCTCCCTGGCTTGGCCTTGGGCACTGGTCTCACCCACCCATGTTGGCTGAGAGTTTGGTGGGTACGTTCACCCGGAGGAGGGCTGAGGTGCATTATAGACAGGGTGTAGGGATTCTGAGTGGCAAACGCAACTGGACTACAGAAGTGCATCTGTCACTGCAGGTCACGCAGAGCGACAGCTACAGCGAGAACGCAAATCATGACGGACTGGCGTCAGAATGAAGATACCTGCCAGGCCCTCCTCCCTGGGACATAGTGACCATAGTGGCTGGCATAGAGAGAGCACAGGCAGGCTGCACAAAATCGGGGCCACCAAGAACTGATGCTGGGACTCGCATGATCAAGTTTGGAGGTACCACAGAGCCATCCGGCCCCGCTGACCACGGCTTTGCCCACCCACCCCAGAATGTATTCCCATGTCTGAGCAGGGTCTGCCTCTGCTGCCTACAGAGGCCCCAGAGAGAAATCTTTAAAGCCTCCCATGGTTCATGTTGTTGTTGTTCTTGTTAGGTGCCGTCGAGTCAGTATCCGACTCGTAGTGACCCTCATTGGGTTTTCAATGGCTGAGTGCTTCGAGATTGCCTTGGGAGTGGGTTGCCAGGCCCTTCTCCCATTTTTGTGGTGCTGGGAATTGAACTCGGGGCCTCAGAGACTGCAGCACAGTGCTCTACCCACTGAGCTAAATCCCAGCACCCCCATGGTTCATAGGTGACTTTTAACAGATCTGTGATTTAATTTTCTAAAGAATTATGTGATAAACCTTGGTGTATTTTTACAATTGTCATCTTTAGAAATGTGTTGTTCCTCTGTGTATTTACTGAGTCTGTATTTCTCACTGAGTATGGTTTTTATTCCAGCCTCCTTTCTCCCACCTTATTCCACAGACCTGCCCTTTGCACCTGCTGAATGGCCCTGTGCTGAGCCCAGAACCTGGCAGCCTTGGCACTCACCTTCCAAGAGCTCAGGCTGCAGGGAAGGAGTCAGGGCCACACACGAATCCTTTGAGACATCAGGGGCATCATCAGCGTATGCACCATTCCTAAAGGATTTTCTGTACATAGGTAGAAAGTAATTTTTAGAAAGGCAAAGGGACAAAATAAATGGTCCATAGTTCCTGTGCCTGTGGCATCCGATCTCATCAGATCTTGGAAGCCAAGCAGGGTTGGGCCTGGATAGTACTTGGATGGGAGACCATCTGGGAACGCCAGGTGCTATAGGCTTGGGAGAAGGACCTGGCAACACACTCCCAAAAATCAGTCAGCCATTGAAAACCCTATGAACAGCAGAGAAACACTGACAACAGTGTTTCACCTATTGTGTGTAGGGTCACTATAAGTCAAATACTGACTCGACAACACCTACAGTTCCTGTGCAAGGATAACACGCAAATTCACGGAGTCTTCCATACTTTCTAGGGGGCTGGGCTTTAGCTCAGTGGGTAGAGCTCTGCTCCACACTTTCTGAGGACCCAGGTTTGATCCCCAGCACCATAAAAACAAGATAAGGGCACGGCAATCCAGTCCCGAGGCAATCCCAAAACAGTCAGCCATTGACAACCCTATGAGGGTCGCTATGAGTCGGACACAACTCGACAGCACCTAACAACAACATAGTGTGGAATCATTCCATAGGATCTAATTTGTGATGCTGCATGGTCACAAAGTCTCACAGCAACCTCTAATGAGAAACAGTGGACTTCATGCAAGCCCAGTGTGCTGTGTGCTGTCCTTGGCCTCTATGGAAACCCCACTCGCCACCCTTCTCCACCTTAGCTCTGCACAAGAGGATGGATGTAGGTTATGCTGTATAAATGAGCAGACCTTGCCCTTTGGCTTTGGCTGGGTTCATTCACTGGGTCAAGAGTAGGTGACCAGAGGATGTGTTTGGTCCCAGTTCTCCCCTTTCTGGGTCTCCTGGTCTGGCTGTCCACACTGTCTGTTAGGGGGTCCTCATCACACAACTGGTTCCTTCCACATCAAGTAACTGCTCCCATTGTTATGTCCTTAGACATAAGGAAAGCCAACGCAATAAATTTTGTGACTTCCCTACTCTTTGCTCATGGCTTCTTAAGTAGTTTCTTTATTAAATCCTCCTCAAATTACCAACCCCCTCGTGACTGTCAGCTTGTTGTGCTGTAGAGGGCTGCACGTTGCTATGATGGTAGAAGCTATGCCACCAGTATTTTAGATACCAGCAGGGCCACTCATGGTGGGCAGGTTTCAGCTGAGCTTCCAGACTAAGACAAAATAGGGAGAAGGACCTGGCAGTCCACTCCCAAAACAATTAGCCATTGAAAACCCTATGAATAGCAGAGAAGCATGGTCAAACACAGTGCCAGAAAATGAACTCCCCAGGCTAGAAGTATTCAAGAAATGACTGGGGAAGGGTTGCCTCCTCAAAGTAGAGTTGACCTTAATGATGGAAATGGATTAAAGCCCCTGGGACCTCCATTTGCTGATGTGGCATGAATCAAAATTAGAAGAAACACAGTGGCAACACCACTGGACTCAAACATAAAAGATCGTGTGCATTGCACAATGTTAGGTAGTGTTTCATTCTGTTGTACATAAGGTGGCTATAAGTCAGATCTGACTCAATCACATCCAATAAGTTACCAAATTCAAGTGCACAATTGATCTCTTATCAGCACCGTGGCTGATAACCCAGGTTAGTCAACATTTCCCCAAACACCTATGTATATTTGGTCATATTATGTAAGTTTCCAAAGTGGTGCTGAGCATTCCCTGCTTTCCCATCCTTAGAGATTGACACGTCCCTGGCCCTCACTCTCCAGCACCAACTGACAGACTGACCAAAACTGAACCCTTGACAGTTGCTCCAGGCACATAGGCCCAGAGAAACAAGGCACCCAGGATAATCTCAACGTTTGTTTTTGAGTTACTCCTGGCTTCCCTGGATACCAACTTAAAACATCAGCATTAAAATTAATGTGAGACAAAGCCAAGTGTTGACAAGGACACAGAGCAAGTGGCAGCATGAATATACTGTTTGTGGGAGTGTACATTAGTACAAGCGCTTCTTTAAAAGACACATACACTCATCCTGAGTGGGCTGGGATTTAGCTCAGTTGGTAGAGCGCTGCTCTGCAGTCTCTGAGGTCCTGAGTTCAATTCCCAGAACCTCAAAACGGGAGAGAGATGTGGCAACCCACTCCCAAGGCAATCCCGAAACAGTCAGCCATTGAAAACCCTATGAGGGTTGCTATGAGTCAGACTGGACTCGACGGCACCTAACAACAACACACTCATCCTGTGACTCAGCAGTTGCACCCCTGAGGCATGTCCAGGACAAGTGAGAGTATGTGTCCACAAAAGACACACACAAGAGTATTCCTGGCAGCATGGTGTGCGATGCCCTCATGCTGGAAACAACCATCGCCCATCCACATAAGATGAGAAAACAACTCACCTGCTTTAACCAAGAGCGAGCTACGGATGCAGGCAACCCAAGGCCGCGTCTCAGGTTCTGTGCAGAGAGAAGCGACACACAAAGAGTACCTAGAGCAGGATTCTATTTATGTGAGTCAAGAGCAAGAAACACCGAGAGAGGATGCAGGAACTCAGGAGAGAGGCTCCCTTGGGGAGAAGCGTGTTGAGGGAGAAGAAGGCAATAGAATAAACCTGTGGGAGGTGGGAACGCTCTGTGCCTTCACCATGGCACACACAGAGAGGAACTCTCATCACACTACACACTGGTGAGCAGCAGTGCCAGTGACATATTCTGTGATGTGCACAGTACACCTCAAGAACAGATAAAATGCAAATGAGAACCGAGGGCTATAACAATATGAAGTACCACTGCTTATTGGACTTGATTATGGGAGTGGTTCTAAATATGGTTGTTCAGCAATGTGTTTTCCCACACCATCATCCTGAATGACTAATGTCTTTTCACAGAAGCCTCATGGACCAGCCATGGGTATCTGACAAATGCTCAGTGAGATGGGTACAAGAATCAGCGGTTCATTTGCTACATTTTTATTGCCAAGTCTATTTCTTTTTCAGCAATTCCCTAAACTCCACAGGATTCTAAAGAGGACTCATGGGAAAGGGGGGTCATTCTGAGATCCCTGGGCTGAGGAGCTAAGGCAGGTATGGGAAGGGAGAGCTCTGTTCTGACAGGGACACACAGGTCTGATCACAAAAGCAGTGAGTGATCACACTGCTCCGAAAGAAGAGAGCTTTTACGACTCGGGAAATCTCCTCTGCGCATCTTCGGTCACATTGGCGCTGCTTTCGGTAAGTCAGGAGCTGACCTACACAAAATCCCATGACTTCCACTTTACAGAACCCTCCAAATTACTTCGCAGCTGTCTGTACCTAAAGCAGGAAATCAATACGACCACTTGCAAGGCATTTGTTTCCATGTTCTTCTACAGTTTGGTGTGAAAGGTTCGACACGGACCACACCCTAGCAGCAAAGAGCTGAGATCTCAGGTGGAAAGGCATGACACGCCATGGACCCAGTCTGCCCTAGCTGGTCAAGCTTCTCCCCATGAAGATGCCCAGAAACCTGCCAAGTGGACTGAGGAGGATTACACTGGACAACAGATAAATTCACAAAGCTGTACTGGGAGGGGAATGTGAGCAATTCATGGTGCTTCCTACTGTCCTTGAAGCGCAGCCATCTCCTCAGCCCAACCTCAAGGTCACGATCCCACCCCTTCTGATTTCCCCATCTCTGCCTGGTACCTCTCCCCACCTAGCCCACTACACACCCTGAGGGCTCCCTGCCTCAGACCACATGCCTTCTCACCTTCTCACTCTGCCACCCCCTCCTCACCAACAGGACTCCGCCTAACTCTCCTCTCCCCAGAGGGTCCTGCCTGGAGTCCCGCCCACAGCATGTGCACAGGGCTCTCTCTTATAGCTCCTCTTCCCTGTGGACCCTGTCACGATGCACGATATCATCACTACTTCTGTGCTCCTGTTTGTTCTTAGGCTCTTCCTTTAGACAGGGTCCATCAGGAAAAGAACCCCATGTATGTTTCCATCCAAGTATGCCCAACACTGAGCTTCACACAGTGTGCCAAAGGCCCACACTGACAAACGCTCACAGAATTCAGAGGTAAGGCAGGAGGAGGTTCCACACCTGTGCATCACCGTGCTGTCTGCCACCAGCCAAGAAAGTTGTTGTTGTTAAGTGCCGTCGAGTCGGTATCCGACTCATAGTGACCCTGCGTACAACGGGCAAAACACTATTGTCAGTGCTTCTCTGCTGTTCATAGGGGTTTCAATGGCGGATTGATTTTTGGGAGTGGGTTGCTGGGTCCTTCTCCCATGCTTACAGCACCTGGTATTCCCAGGCGGTCTCCCATCCAAGTACTAACCAGGCTCAACTCTGCTTAGCTTCCAGGATCTGACGGGTTCAGAAGTACTACTAGCTAAAATGACACTTGTACACACCAGTGAGAAAAACAGCCAAAGCTGAGCATGCTACAAGAGAAAATGATGGTGGGAGAGCACCTTTGTACCAGTCACAATTATTTGGCATCAGGAATTAACTCAGAACGAAGATAACAGTTTTACAAAGGTATACATTTTCCATGCTTTAATAACAATAAAGGATTAGAAATGACCTAAAATATATAGCAGGGCTCGGAATTAGCTCAGTTGGTAGAGCACTGCGCTGCAGTCTCTGAGGTCCCAAGTTCAATTCCCAGCACCACAAAAATGGGAGAAGGGCCTGGCAATCTACTCCCAAGGCAATCCCGAAACAGTCAGCCACTGAAAACCCTACAAGGGTCGCTATGAGTCGGATACCAACTCGATGGCACATAACAACAACAACAACAAAATATACAGCAAAAAGGGAGCTGCTAAATATGTCACCTGGATCGAATTTAATAGCCATCTGAAGCTGCCTGGGTGCACAAGAGTCACAGGAATGGCCTTGGATCATTTTCTCATGTTAGAGAAGAAAGCACAAAAATATAGTCTACAGAACTCCCATGTTCCCATGCACAGGTCTGAGTAAAGAATAGAAGAGAGCACCAAAGTAAACTCTAAAGAATGGAAAAGCATAGTTTCTAAATTATCCTTGAGGACTCATCTAACAGTGGGTAAATTTGGTAGATCGCAGGACCCACGGGTATTTACCCCTGTGGTCACACACACCAATGGCCCCTAATCGCACCCCTCCTCCAAACACTTCCTGTCTCTCTTCTGTCACTCGGCACCCTTCTCACTTTGCCACCACCTGCTGCCACGTTCCACCCCAGCAGAGAGAAGCCCAGCTAGGAGGGAGGAGGGCCTACCATGCGCCTTTAAGGATGCTGGCATCGGGAGCAGAGCTGGCTTGCCTTCTGCTGTGTTAGGCCCACCTCAGCAACTGGTTCCCCATCCAAAAACACTTCCATCTGACTCTCCACAGCCTTGGAAACAGGATTCCATGAAAGTCCCAGGAGGACGTGTGGGTAGCGAGTCCTCATCCCATCCCAGAACCTCCCACTAACAGACCCCAGCTGAAGCAACATGGGGCTGAGCGTTCCTGCCATTGCACAGGCCCAGGGGCTGGGACGTTCTCCGCGCTGGACAGCCCAGGATGGTTACCTTTTTGCCATCCACATGGCCTATCAATGGACTGCCCCAAAAGTGGGTCAAGGAAAGGCTCCTCTAAGCGAGTGACTGACTGGCACACCAGAGTGAGCAGCAGCTCGTCCAGCTAATTAAATGAAGAGGCTCTTGACAGGTCAGAGGCAGACAACAGGAAGTGAAGGTATTGCATCCCACGCATCCTACAGGACCTGGCTGTTTTGTGTGCAGTGTCCTTGTGCCTCTTTTTCAAAGGGGCCAAGTCGATTAGCCACCTAATTAGGCACAGCCAAGGTTGTCACCTGCCTTATTCTTACCATCCTTGAAGTTTAATCATATTCTTGACCAATCAGTTGGTTTCTATCAGGCATGCATGGTGGATAAGAGTCAGGGGCTCCACACTCCTGGTCCTGGGTCCCCCAGAGCTCCAGGATCCGCCCCCAAAAGGCCACAACATTCCAAGGCCCATGCATCAGCCCTGCCGGGAACGAGGCCCTCCTTGCCCAACACCTCCTGGAGGCTCATTTAGGTCTTGGCAGGCCGGCGAGGACCGAGCAGCTGTTTGCTCTGACTCTTTCCCATCATTCGACTGGTTTTTAATCCACAGTAACGCTTCCAAAATTGAAAATGGAACCAGGTTGGGTTTCTGTCCAGGGCTGACCAAGTGCAGGGCTGGCTGGGCAAACCGCAGCAGGTGCCAGAATGAAGATGGATCTCCAGAAGCGTCTGGCTCCTGGCAGGGCAGACGCCAGCCTGCAGGCGGTGCGTGGGTAGGGTCTGGGCCACCAGCCAGTGCCAACCTCCTGGGCAGGGACATGTCAGCCCCACAAACCCAGACGCCCCATGACCCCGCCAGGATCCCCTGGGTTCTCTCTTAGTCGTGACCCGGCCATCTGGGAGGTTTCACTAATAATGTGGAACACACGGATGGGAACCAATCTTCATCTGGAGTCAGTGACAGTCGGCTGCTCTGGAGTTTATCCTGATTTGTACTCATCAGAATATTTCTTTCTTTCTTTTTTTTTTTTTTTTTGATGTTCTGGGGATTGAACCCAGGGCCTTGCGCCTGTGTGCTCTGCAAGTACTGGACCACTGAGCTGCACCCTCAGCCCATTTTTTTACTTTTTGAGACAGGGTCTTGCTAAGTTATGCAGACTGCCTCTGGTCTCAAACTTGCAATCCTCCTGGCTCCGCCTCCCAAGCTGCTGGGATTATAGTGGGTGCCACTGTACCCGCCTATCAGAATATTTCTTATAATTTCTTCCAGGCCTCTTTCTTGTAATTGCAATAAACACACATACCATGAAGTTTACCAGCATATCCAGTTTTAAATGCACAGCTCGATGGCATTGCCTGCCGTCCCCTCACTCCATCTTCCCCAACCCCCGCAAACCTCCCTCATACTTTCTGTCTCTAGGAGTTTGGCTTCTCTAAGACTTCCTTCAGGTGGGAGCAGACAGGATGTGGTCTTTGCAGCTGGTTTGCTGCACTCAGGATAACTCCTCAAGTTTCATCCACATTGACCCCTGTGTCAGTTTCCCTCCTTTATAAAGGCTGAATGACTGCTTATTCTTTTTTTTTTTTTTTTTTTTTTTTTTTTTTTTTTTTTTTTTTTTTTTTTTTTTTTTTTTTTTTTTTGTGGTACTGGGGTTGAACCCAGGGCCTCGCACTTGCATGCTCTGTAAGTGCTGGACCACTGAGCTGCACCCCCAGCCCATATTTTTTTTTCACTTTTTGTGACAGGGTCTCACTAAGTTACGCAGACTGCCTCTGGTCTCAAACTTGTGATCCTCCTGCCTCCCTAGCCGCTGGGATTACAGGCATGTGCCACCATACCTGGCTCTATGACTGATTATTATTGAATCTAATCCGCATTCGTTCAACAATTTTACAGGTTCACAAAATCAGGTGGAGATAGAATTGGACAAAGCTGGCTTGATGGTTGATACCCTCATCCCAGCTAGAATCTGTTTTATTTATGCATTCAGCTATCAAGGGACACCCGGGCAGCTTCCACCTTTTGGCTATTGTACTAATGGGCTGTGACCATGGGTATAAGCAATATCCGAGACCCCGGTTTCACCCCCTTGTATATATCCAGAAGTGGAGTTGCTGAGTCATATGGTAATTCCATGTTTGTCTGTTTTTAGAAACCACCATACTGTTTTCTTCAGTGGTGGCGCCGTTCTACGCTGCCAGTAGCTATGTATAGGTTCTAGTTTCTCCACACCCTCGCCAGCACTCATTACTCTGTTTTGTTCTTTGAAGTGGGCATTCCCCTGGACTCGAGGTGTTATCTCATTGTGGTCAGCCTTCTTCAGGATGACAAGGAGTACTTTCCTGTTCCCAAGTCCCCGGCAGGCAAGCTCCCTTGGTCCAACGACAACACAGGCCACAGAGTGCCCTCCACAGCAGCATCTGCCCCTCAGGGCATGCCCTTTGGACCAGGAGTAAAGTGCACTTGGGTGTAGAGACCTCAGTGTCCAAGGAGCAAGGCTGTGACTTGGGGACAGGAAGGAAGCCTTGGCAGCTAGATGGGTAGGAGGCAAGTGGGTTAGAGAATAGGTGAGAGAAAGACATAGGCTGAGAAGAAGTAGAAGCCAAAGGCCCCGGAAAGACCCTGGCTTTCCAAGAGAAGAACAGAAATTTGAAGGTCTCTGGCCTGTACCTGTGGAGGCTCCTCCTGGTTAATTAGGATCCCTACACACCTGGAACTGGGATTTAGCTCAGTTGGTAGAACACACTCTGCAGTCTCTGAGGTCCCAAGTTCGATTCCCAGCACTGCAAAAATGGGAGAAGGATGTGGCAACCCAGTCCCAAGGCAATCTCAAAACAGTCAGCCCTTGAAAACCATATGACGGTCAAGTATAAGTCAGACACCAGTCAATGGCACCTAACAACAACTCAACACACCCAGAAATGTGGGGGACCAGTTGGTAGCCCAGCCAGGACGGCCAGCTCAGCATGTCACCTGGAATAGAAGCCAGCTCTGCAGAGCTGCACACTGAGAGGGGGTCATGGATCATCTTTTGCTAAATAAGAACGTAAGAACGAATTGTATTAATGAAATGCTACCACATGACAGACACTGTACAATTAAGCCAGAAAAGACCAGGGCACAGGAAACAGACAAAGACAGGAGGGGCTGAGGAAGGAGAATCAAAAACTAGCATCTCAAACCCCTCAAAGACTGAGAACAGATCTGGGCGCAGTGGCACACTCCTGTAATCCCAACAACTAGGGAGGCAGAGGCAGGAGGATCACAAGTTCGAGACCAGAGGCAGTCTGTGTAATTTAGCCAGACCCTATCTCAAAAAAAGTTAAAAAATGGGCTGAGGGTACAGCTCAGTGGTACAGTACTTGCAGAGCATGCAAGCACAAGGCCATGGGTTCAACCCCCAGTAACAGAAGGAAAAAAAAAAGACTGAGAACCTGTTTAGGGTTGCTGAAAGGTCAAAGGGAGCGTCCACTCCGCACCATGTCTCTGTAATGGCATTTGGCCTGCGTTTTCTCTCCGACTTGCCAGTAGGATTGCACCCTTTAGTCTTTCCCTCCCAGCCTCCCTTTCCTTCCTTGCATTGTCAGTGGTTGGTTTACTCTGTGCACAAGACACCACCTGTGCCCTCTTCCTTTCCTCTTAGTGGCCATGGCAGTGGCCATAAGCCACACACACTCCACAGGGTTGTGGCATCTGCCCTAGCAAGCTGTTCCAAGCTTAATCAATACAACCTGCACTTTGTCACCAGCCAGGAGGGGACATGTCTTCATCCACAACATCCCGCTGGGCCCCTTTCTATAACCAGGGTAGTGGGTGGAGTCTATCCAAATGTCAGGGTGACTCCTTTCCCAGGCACAGTCTGAACACCACATATGCAACCACCACTTCCCACCTCCACACTACCCTCTGGGAGATCCAGGCCCGTGACTCCACCTATCAGGACTCCAGCCCCTTCACACGTGTATGTCAGTGCAGTGGACAGGCCTCCATGGAGACAGCCCCAGGCTCGGTGTAATGCTCTCCCGCCATCATCTCGAAATTCTTAACACTCTAACAAATAGCCCAGAAAAGTCTGTAATCCATCCTGTCAAGAATTTCTAGTGCCTTCTCAAATTAACTGAGCTCTGGGCAAGCGAAAGTTTGCAAGCTCTGGAATATTCTCTTTGCACGGATCTGTCTTTTTTCTGCTAATGCTACCCCAGCTTTGCACACGCTTTCCCTGGTGCCATGGTGGAAACAATTGAACGATACAAAAGCAAGTGCGTTTTCCCCTTGGTGCTTTGCAGGTCTTTCTACCTTCAAACCCAAGTTTGCATGTGGAAGGAAGAAAAGGAGCGTTATTTGAATAGATAGCAATAAAAAGTTTATCTGTAATGAGGTGTCCCTCAGAGGGGCCAAAACAGCTTCAGAGTAAGGCACTCTTTGCAGGCCAAATCTACAACAAGGTAGATTTTTTAGGATAAAACAATGTTCGAATCACTCTCTCACTGGCTCTCAGACAGTCCCCATTCTTCATCCTATTTTTAAGTTACTTTCATTGTTTTACTCCTAGTATTGAAAATAAGTAAAAGATATAGGAGAAAAAAAAGTAAATGCAAAGAACTTTGAAAACAATCCTGCCCAGAGGTAGCACCGTTAGCACAGGGTGCTCATTATGCAGACGCTTACGGAGGCCCTTGTTACCCAAGCTTCTGGGGGGCAACTCAGGACACTGGAACGTTGCTGCGCTGTGTCTCGTGGGACCTACACCTTAGGCTGGGAATGTGACACTGGTCACATGGTGGGGCACTCCAGGTGCTCTGGAGAGACAGAAGGGAAGAGAGGCACTCTTAGATCAAGAGCTGAGAAAGAAGCCTTTGGTAAGGTGGCATCAAGTAGAGTTGAGGTGACAAGCAAGTGTCACCAGGGACAGGACATGCAAAGGCCCCTAGGCGGAACACAGGGCACTGTATGAGGACAAGGTAGGCAGAGCGTTTGGAAGAGAGTCACTTGGTATTTACTCAGTGTTATCAGTGGTGTAGCCTGCAGTTGTAGCCCTGTGGCGTCCAATCCCATCAGATCTCGGAAGCTAAGCAGGGTCGGGCCTGGTTAGTACTTGGATGGGAGACCGCCTGGGAACACCAAGTGCTGTAGGCTTGGGAGATCGACCCAGAAACCCACTCCCAAAAATCAATCCACATTGAAAACCCTAGGAACAGCAGAGGAACACTGACAATAGTGTTTCCCCTGTTGTATGTAGGGTCGCTATGAGTCGGACACCGACTCAACAGCACCTAACAACAACAACAACGATATCAATGGTGTCATTAGGCTGTCTGCTGAAAGTTTACCCTTCCGGATCAAATAAAGTACTTACCTGTAGTCACCTTTTGTCCCTTTGGAATTTTAGCTCCTACGTTTAACTCTTAGCCCTCAGCTGTAATTGATGTTCACAGGTGTTGGAGATTGGGATGGGGCTCCTGAGAGGTTCTGTGGCTTCTCCCCTTTTCTTGGAAAATCTAACAGAACCACAGAGACACCAAGTCAAGTAAGCCCTGGGCACATCCACGGATTTGTAGAAGGGGACTTGTGTAGATATAAATGGTTACTCCTCCTCCTCCTCCTCCTTCCTCCTTCTTCCTCCTTCTCCTCCTCCTCTTCCTCCTTCTCCTCCTCCTCCTCCTCCTCCTCCTCCTCCTCCTCCTCCTCCTTCTCTTCATTTTGATTTCAGCTGGGAAACTTCTTTTTGGAAATAAAACATAAATCTCAATCAAATACTCAGGAAAACAAGGAAGGGGAGGAATCTCCTGCCTGGGTCTTCTCTCTCTAATGCCCCCGAGGGGCAAGGTGGCTCCCAGGGCAGGTGCGTGGGGCACTGGAGCTGCCGCTGTGGGTCCCCACTGACCTGCAGGCATGCCGGGGCCCCGCCCTGCACCCCCAGGCATCCCCCAGAGCTGTCCCCAGCTCTCAGCAGCTTTACTTACCTCATGAACCGGTGCTTCCTGGAGGTGGCACATGTGGAGACCCCAACTCTGAGCATAGTCAAAATCATCCCCCACACTCACCCCATGGTCTGCCACAGGGCTTAGGGTAAGGACACCATCCCGGACTTCTGTTCCCCCTCAGGTGTCTGCTCATGTCCTTTATACGTGGTCTTTTTCTTGCTCAGCTGCTTGGGCTCCTGGGATTATTTTAGGCTGATGTCTTGAACGCTTCTGGGGCGACCGCTTTGCAAGTGTTTTCACTTTATCTGCTTTACACTGATACCTTACCTCCCTCCCTCAGTGACAGTGCGTCCTCACGGAGACAGACTGGAGGACTAGCTTGGCTCCAGCTTGCACTCAGGGCCACTGTGGATCTCTCCAAAGCAACCCACGGCTTGCGCACTCTTCTGTGATCCCCTCAGCCAGTGAACAGAAACCTGAGTCACCCCAGGCCGCTCAACACCCCCTGGCTCCCAAGATCAGCAGGATTTGCTCCTCAGTGGGACTTTGGGCCCCGGCTGCACCAGGTGGAGGGATATCAGGCTTCACTCCACAGACCTGCATTTGTATTTGGGGATGGAATAGAGTGATCTGGATATTATTTTAAACCCCTAATCCAGGTAAGAGGGCTGGGGTTTAGCTCAGTTAGTAGAGCACTACGCTATAGTCTCTGAGGTCCCGAGTTCAATTCCCAGCATAGCAAAAATGGGAGAAGGGCCTGGCAATCCACTCCCAAGGCAATCCCGACACAGTCAGCCATTGAAAACCCTATGAGGGTCACTATGAGTCGGATATCAACTCGATGGCACCTAACAACAACAACAACAATCCAGGTAAGGGGCTGGGATTTAGCTCAGTTGGTAGAGCGCCGCTCTGCAGTCTCTGAGGTCCCAAGTTCGATTCCTAGCACCGCAAAAACGGGAGAAGGACCTGGCAATCCACTCCTAAGGCAATCCCGAACCAGTCAGCCATTGAAAACCCTATAAGGGTCGCTATGAATCGGACACAACTCAACAGCACCTAACAACAACAACAATCCAGGTAAAGGGGGGAGGGGTTGCAAGCCTTGACACCAACCCCCAAGGTCTCGCTACCCTCTGGCCTTCAGTTGGGAGATAGGGGCCACAGGCAATTATACAGTGGGCTTTTTTATAATACAGAACTAATTCTCTAGGCTCCCTTTCTTGAGCGCACAGCCGTGAGGGACCCCTGGATGTGAGCAGGTGGGCTCCTGTGGCTTCCAGTCATCTAGAAATTCCAGGTAATTATCCCCGAGTGGAACTGGCATTTCGTCTGGCACAGGTCAGCTCCACTTCCCTGGTGGCAGTTGATAACCTATCTCCCTTCCTCGCTGACAATGTATCCTCACGGGGACAGACCGGAGGACTAGCCTGGCTCCTGTTTGTGCTCAGGACCACTGCAGATCTCTCCAAAGCAACACGTGGCTCTCCCACTCTTCTCTGATCACAAGTTCAGAAGGCAGATTCTCAGCCCCTGGGCTGCCCCACAGAGCTGCACGCCTTCCAAAACCACAAGCGCAGAGCCAGGATGCAGTAAATGGAGCCGCACCTGCACCCCGCTATCCGGAAGTGGAGCCTGCCAGCCGTCCCTCTCTATTTTAGGAACTTGCCCTTTCGGTGCTTCCAGCTACCAACCAGATCCCCAAAGAATGAACCTTCCCACCACGCCAGCTGCTCCGTGGACTGTCTCCCAGAAGAAGGGCACGCCATATCCCCTCCGAAACTCTCTGCCAATACCCTCCATTAATACCCCAGCCACCTGGGCAGGGAGGAGGGCGGCGGGGGATGAAGGAGAGAACTGCTCTCTTCTACACATCAGACGGGAGCTGCCATTTTGCCAGAGCCAGCCGCCATGAAGGTTGAGCCCGTGCCCAGGGAGTCCTGGCTTCTAGCAGCTGAACCCCGCTCGGGCCACACCTGTGTGGGTCTTCCTGCACCTGTTATGGGGCTGAGGGCCCTGGGAAGGCCAACCCTGGCCAGCACAAATGGATGTTTATGGCATGGCCATTTCTGTTAGCTCGCATGCCTGTATCTGCATACATTATATGTTCTACTAGCTGACAAATAACTCCTCTGAGGTAGGGACCCCAGACACACCTACTAGGAAACCCACAGGGAAGGGAAGAGCAGGAATGCCTCAGTTGAGGAAAAATGAAGCACAGCAACACAGCAGCACAGCTGTCTGAGGAATGACGCCCCTGCCAACAGCAAAGGTCCCAGTTCTCCACCCTAAAGGAACTGGACGGTGGGCAGCGTGGGCCTTCGGGCCTCATGAGAAGGCAGCAGAGGTGCGCAGCACCACCCAGCCACCTGCTGGACACGCCGTGGACAGAGTCCTACAATAGTAGGCAATACCTGCTGGCCAGATCCTCCCAATGTTCCAGGAAAAAGGAGAAGAAGGGATGTCCATGGCCCAGGGGTCCCTCATGGCTGTGCACGCAGGATAGGGAGCCCGGAGCATTAGTTCTGTATTATAATAAATCCAACTGCATACTTTCCTGTGTGGGCTGGGATTTGGCTCAGTTGGTAGAGCGCTGCGCTACAGTCTCTGAGGTCCCGAGTTCAATTCCCAGCACCGCAAAAATGGGAGAAGGGCCTGGCAATCCACTCCCAAGGCAATCCCAAAATAGTCAGCCATTGAAAACCCTATGAGGGTCACTATGAGTCAGATACCAACTCGATGGCACCTAACAACAACAACAACACACTTTCCTATGGTCACAATCTCCCAACTTGAGGCCAGAGGGGAGGGTGGCCTTGGGAGTTTGGGTGTAAGTGTTCATTTCATGACATAGTGGACGCTTGCGTATACTTAAGGTCAGTCATATTCACATAGGAAAAGGGGAACTGGGGCCTGGCAACAGGCTGAGCACAAAAGAACCCCTCCCACTATTATGTCAGTTGACTATCCGGATGAGTCTGCAGTCCCCAGTGTCCTGAAGTTCAGGGTCCTGAAGTTCAGTGTCCTGAAGTTTGGGGACCACATCTCCACGTTGGGTTAGAGTGGCCAAGCCCAGTGCCCAGCCCCATTCTGCAGTGCCTCCGGCCTTTCTTGGTTCTTCTCTTCATAGGTCTAAACTCGCCAGGCTAAATTCTTTGCGTTGACCTGGAGGAGAAGAGATTTCCTAGAAGAATGATAACCGAGCTACAAAACATTCATTAGGAGCCCTGCAAAGTCCAATTCCAGCTCTGGGGCCACAGCATTTATCTGCTTCCTGTGTGGACATTCTTCCCCATTAAATGAGACATTCTCTGCCCCAAATTTACAGAGCTGACCTAAGAAAGTAATAACTCAAGAGAGTTATCAGGAACAAGGTAAATGAAAAGATACTCTGGAGAATCCAAACAGCTTTCGGAAGCCTGGGTATGACCTCTCCCAATCACTCAGAGTCCTGGCTCTCTTCAACTAGCTTTGGATGGGTCTCCTCTACCGCCCTTCACAACCTTGCTTTTTTGAACGTATTTTTATTTTTAATGGACACTGTAATTGTATATATAGGATATAGTATGATGTTTCAATACACATTCACAATGCATAAGGATCAGATTGGGGTAATTGGTATATGTACCACCTCAGACATTTATCATGTCTTTATGCTGGGAATATCCAAAATCCTCTCTACTCACTATTTTGAAATATTTGAATAATATTTGTCACCCATAGTTACCCCCTTGTGCTACAGAACCTTAGCAGTTATTCCTCCTGCCCAGCTGCAACCTTGTACCCTTTAGTCATCCTTCTCCATTCCTCCTTCTCCCACACCCTTCCCAGGCTTTGGTAACCACTATTCTATTCTCCCGTGAGAAGGACATGGCAATCCACTCCAGGGGCAATCCCAAAACAATCAGCCATTGAAAATCCTATAAGCATCACTATGTGTCGGACTCAACTTGATGGTGCCTAACAACAACATTCTAGTCTCTGTTTGTTTGAGATCAACTTTTTACCTTTCTATGTAAGCGAGAACATGAGGGATTTGTGTTTCTGTGCCTGGATTATTTCACTTAACATAATGCCGCCCGGTTCCATCCATGTTGTTGCTAATGACAGAATTTCATTCTTTTGATGGTTGAATAATAGAATATTGTGCATACATAC
>VMDO01012935.1:0-60240 GCA_007922755.1 Pedetes capensis | reverse complement strand
CATGTAGTCAGGAGAGAACAATCCCTGGAGAAGGACATCATGTTTGGAAGAGTGGCAGGTCAACGCAAAAGAGGAAAACCCTCCACCAGATGGATTGACACAGTGTCTGCAACAATGGGCTTAAACATAAATAAGATGGTTTGCCTGGCACAGAATCGGCAAGTGTTTTGATCTGCTGTACATAGGGTCGCTATGAGTCAGACTCGACTCGACGGCACCTAACAACAACAACAAGTGTTATCACCAAGTATTCTGAGATTTACTGAAATGAGTGAATATAACATTTGGAGGTAATTTGTTTTCTTTACTCTCCTGAACTCTGAGACATTGTTCAGAGTAGTTAAAGTTACATCTGGATTTTCATCTCAGCTCCGTTGCCCCAGTTGAATGATGTCAGGAAAGTTATGTAACCTCTTGGTGCCTTGGTTTTCTCATTTGTCAAATGTCAATAGTAATGTACTTATTTCATAGAGCTGTTGCAAGGTTGAGTGAGGTAAAGCTTTTTTTTCTCAGTAGTGGAGATCAAACGCAGGACTTTGTGCATACTCATCAAGTACTCCACCACTGAGCTACATCCCCAGCCCTTCAACTTCTTATTAGCATGGGTGTGTTTTAATAGTGAATATTGGGCTGAACGTCAAGATGAGCAAAAAAGTGGCATCCTGACTTAGAAGTTCTGTAAAGAGCAGAAAATAATTAACTTTACTGAATTTTATATCCAAGTTAAGATGGGGTGGTTTGCTTTGTGTCTAAAGTAAAATGTCGATTGTTGGCTTCTCCTGCAAACTGCCAACTGGAGATAACATCTATTGCAGTGCCGCATCCCAGATTTCCTTCAGTTGGCTTGTTTATTCATTGGGACACTTATTCATTCATTAATCAACATCTGTTTAATGTCAGCAGGGTACTGTGTTGAGCTCTGAGCCAACGGTGGGAATCAACCATTAGACCCATACTCAGACAGATATAACTGGGGCTAAAAAGAGAATATATTGCAGAGAGAATATTCCATAGATCACGTCAGGGAAGGCTCCTCTAAGGAAGTGACATTGGAGTTGATAACCCGAGAGAGAACTAGAAATTAGGCAGACAAAGTTGGGCCACTAGAAGGGGTGGAAGAGAGGCATGGCTATAGGAATGTTTCAGTTTGGACCAATTTTAGACTCTGTTGCTTAATGGGAAAACTGTGGTGCCTACTATGCAATGCTGATGGAGAATCTGTGCCCTGGCCCAGCAAAGCATCCCACCCTGCACCACGGGCTCACTCATGCGCACCACTTGCTTTAGGAACTGCTGTCTTTTCCCTCAAGAGTCTCATCTATTTTAGGACT
The DNA here is from genome assembly GCA_007922755.1 of Pedetes capensis. NCBI lineage: Eukaryota > Metazoa > Chordata > Mammalia > Rodentia > Pedetidae > Pedetes > Pedetes capensis. The sequence goes on along the minus strand of VMDO01012935.1, from coordinate 58,909 downwards.
GTCTTGCAAATGTAATGTACTCATGCTGTGCCACCACTTCCATTCCTTACCTCAACTCAAAATCCTGATTTATATTTTATAAGTACTTATTACAAAGGATCATATATCATGGAAGTTTAAGTAAGCTGCACAGTGTAGTAGTATTGGTATATGGCAGGATTTCATACTGTTCAGTATATTTTCATATTGTTGGACCTAGAATTAAGTTCTTTTTAATCATTAATCTGCACTAGAGATGCACATAGTACGCCCAACAACACCAGTGGTATAGAAAATAAACACTGAACGATTTCTTCTCTGGAAGAAAACTTTTTTTTGAACAAGCAGTTCCTAAAAGCATGACCTAGAATTTCTTCCCCTGCTGGGTATTTTTTTCTCATTTATTTTGTATATTTCAACAATTTCTAAGCTAGCTGCAGACCTTGAACTAACAATTGGCAACACTTTTATAAGTCTCAGTCAAGAGCTCATGAGCCATTATGTAGCTCAGCAAGAAAGTGTATGACTGAGAGGTAAAATTACCTTTCCACTGGAGCGCCATTTCCCTCCTCCCTACCTCTAGTTGAAGGTAAAAAGACTCTTGAGGTCATCAAATAAAAGAATGTTATGTCTCTCAAAAGGAGAGGTGCACATGTGCTCAGCAAACCAGAATGTTCTGATGAAAGCATTTCCCAGTAAAAATAGCACGAAAACGTTGCGCCCATGTTTCATATTTGGTTCAGGTTCCGCCAAGATAGCATTCTTTTTCACAAGGCCGAGGAGGGAAACATGTTAGAACTAGAAAAGCGAGAGCCCCTGCTGGAACCATACTGGAAAACCTGCCGGGTAATGACGCTCTTTCCCTTTTATTTCTGTTTGAACTGCAATAAAGCTGGTGCTTTCAAAACACAAAAGCCAGGTTCCTGCTGTGATTTCCCAAAGTGCTTCTCAAAATACCCATGCAGCAGCTGACACGCAAAAACATATTCATGAAAGTCTGGATGGCTTCCTGGATCTGTGGGAAGCACACAGGTCCCAGGGCTCAGGTCTGATTTGTGGTGTCCTACCCTACTCTTCCTGCAGCTGTACCACCGTGGCCTCGGATCCCATCAGATCTCGGAAGCTAAGCAGGGTCAGGCCTGGTTAGTACTTGGATGGGAGGCCGCCTGGGAACACAGGCTTGGGAGAAGGACCCAGTAACTCAATCCCAAAAAACAAGCCATTGAAAACCCTATGAATAGCAGAGAAGCACTGACAACAGTGCCGGGCGTAGCACAGTGTCTGGGAGTGTTTCATCTGTTGTACATAGGGTCGCTATGAATTGGACCTGACTCAACACCACCTAACAACAACGTCAAAGAACTGATAGGAAAGAAACTAGACTTCCCTTTTTCTGGTCTGTCTCAAAATTAAGCCGTTTCCAAGTTTCTACATAAAAGTTTTACTCAAAGCTGTTCTAAAATGGGGCGGTACATTGGGAAATTTACTTTCTTATTTGACAATTCTAATTACTAGCATGAAAAAAATTGTCAGGCCCTACATTATTACTCAAAAGTTCCTCAATAAGTTTTGATACAGAAATTTCTCAATGATATACTGTGCAAAGTATCAGATGTCTACTTAGATTTTTAGTCCCCCCCCAGGCTTCATTTTCTACTCGGTACTGCTACTCTCCAACAGGTACCATTCACTGGGCTACTGGGCTTAGACACTGGGCAGAGGTGTTGCCTGACTTAGTGATCACAACTCCACGAGTTAGCGGACAATTATCCTCATCCTAAAGATAAGCAAACCAAGGCTCAGCGATGCTGAGTAACTTGTTCTGGATCTCACCGGTGATATGTGACTGACTAGTTTGATTCTAGAACCGAAAAGCAGAGCTTTTATCCTGAAGTAACTTGTGGGCTTTTACATTTTCTGAGTTTCTTCCTCGGGGGTCTGTCTGCCTTCTTAGCTTTCAGAGTATGATTGTGAGGGTAATAACTTAACCTGCTTTGGGAAGTACGACTAACTGATCAGGGGAAAACTGAAAATATGGGATGGTCCCACGACAGCTGTGAGGTTCCAGTGCAACAACATGGGGTGTCTGCCTGCACTGTAGCAATAGCTAGGGTGCTACTATTTAACCTTTCAATGTGGGCTAGCACGAAAGCAAAAAAATGTCTTCAACAAATGTCACATATCCCTGTACATTGAAGTAATTTTCACCGGTGGGCGGTATTCACACGAGGGGCTTTCCATAAGCATCCTTTTCTTTCTTTTACTAAGCACTGACTATCCTAAAATTTCTGGAAAGCCCCTGGATTGGAAATGCTGTCTCTTTTGAGCCCCTGTAAGGAATAGCAGTGTTGGGTAGAAGGTTGAGTTCCCCAGATGTGTAGCAAAACTTTCCATCACCTTCAGCATGAAGTACAGACCTTTGAACAAACACACGAAGAGTCTACTTGTTCACTAGGCTCTGTGAACAGGGCCCAAGCTGCATGCTCTTTACAAGAAACTACAAAAATGTTTGTGTCCAGAAAAAGTGAATGATGGTTCCAAAATATGAAAAAAAACCCTACAAATAAAAAGAAGGAATGTTTAAATAAGTATGCACACACTGTAACATGTAAGCCTCATTAATTATTAAACTTACTACTCATAAATGTTTCATTACATATGAAACTATTTGTAATTTAGATTTTTTTCTTAGTATATAAGTTGATTGCTGAGAAATCACAACTCCTTAATCATTAAACAACTTAGAGTTTCTAAAATTGTCTCACTTATATTTCCTCTGGGAGAAAGATCTGATGACCCATTCCCAAAAACCAACCAGCCATTGAAAACCCTATGAATAGCAGAGAAGCACTAACAATACTGTTTTGCCTGTTGTACATAGGGTCACAATGAGTCAGACACTGACTTGACGGCACTTAACAATATCAATATTTCCTCTTACAGCATTATCAGTCTTTTACTAGAATATAAATTCTATGGAAACATGGACCTTGTCTTCCTTTTATTTTTGTATTTCCATTGCCCAGAATGTGTCAAGTACATTTATAGTAGATATGCAAGTATTTCTTGATCAATGAAACAAATATACACACACAGTGACACATGATTAGTTACTACAAAGCGTCTTATACTTGAGGGTAGTAGATGTCTATTGAAATGGATTAGCTTGTCTAAGGACAGGCAGACTCTGAAGAATTGAGGTGGCTGAGGATTTTGGGCACCATCTTCTCCCTGTTCCTTGTGTCCATTTGGGAGGCCATGTTGGCCCCACAGTGTCCTGCATTACAAAGGTGAGCAGGGAAAATGACCAACAGTCAAAAGTGCACATAGTAAGGTGTTGCGCCACCTGGAATGATCCTGAAAGTTTGGGGATTCTGTGTAGAAGATGTGTAAACAGGTCCATCTCTGGGGTGACAACATAGCAAGATTCCCATGTGGAACAGGCTGAATTGTGAGGTACACATGAACTGGCAATACGACCTTTTTATTTTTATTTTTTTTCCAAGTCACTGCAGCAGCAGTAATGCAGATCCCAGGAGGGTGGCTGGACTCTGGATGTGATCACAGTGCACACAGGAGTGGCTCCTTAGGTCTCCTTCCCACCCACAGTTACTCCCTAGCATACATAGCAACCTATCTGAAGTCTCCAGAAGCACGGAAGCAAGGAGATTTTGTTGCAGTTTTTCCTTCAGAGTTGAAATTCCTTTCGGGTGCATGATCTCAACTAAATTTTTGATTAACATACATCCTACCACTAGATCCTGTGCTAGCTACTGAGCATGCAGGTGGCTCAGAATGTCCTGCTTCCTCTTCCACTCATAGCCCCAGGACGGTGGCTATTACCCAGGAAGAATTACCTGAAGAATTGTTCTGTTGTGATAGCATTAACAGGCAGATGGAGTCCTTACGAGGACACATTGTATCTTTAGACTTTAGGAAGTAAGTAAAAATGAGTTATGGTATTTTAAAATAGTACCTTATTTCTTTCAAATTTTCTCCTACAACTGCAGCCTAGAAATTTGATTTCTAGTATTCATAGGACACTTTTGGAAACTTTAAGTCAGGCTAGAATCTGACAATATTTGGATATAACTTAAAATCCTAACTCAAGTTGGGGAAAATTAGTACAAGTAATAATTTAAATCTTTTTTTTTTGGGGGGGGGAGTTAGAAATAGCTTCCAATTTAAGTAAAATGTGAAGAAGTGTTCAATTGTCCTAGATTTATTTTATTTTTGATTCTGTATTAATCAGATGGTACGTTGCTGTGACAGAGACCAACTGAAACAAACTTTTGGGGGAGAGTTATTTATTGGATGGTCTCAGCTTCCATCCATATAGGCAGAGCAGGCATGGCGCAGGACCCACAGCACAGAAGCTCATGGCATGATGATCAGGAAGCAGTGAGTTTAAAGGACCTAGGGGTTCAAAACTTCGAAAGGCCCACCCCCAATGACTCATTTCTGACAAGCTAGATCCTGCATCCTAAGGTTCCATAGGCTGGGATGTAGCTCAGTTGGTAGAGCACCACTCTGCTGTCTCTGAGGTCCCGAATTTGATTCCCAGCACTGCAAAAATAGGGGAAGGATATGGCAATCCACTCCTGAGGCAATCCGAAACAACTAGCCATTGAAAACCCTATAGGGCCTCTGAGTCATGTACGACTTGATAGCACACAAGGTTCCATAACCTCCTAGGACAGCGCCACCTGCTGGGGACCCAACATTCAAACACTTTACGTTTGGGAGACATTTAGATCCCAACCATAACAGATTTTATTTAGGTTCTTATTTTCACTATACCAAACTTCAATGAGCATCCATCAGATTTTGAGATGAAAATAATTTTTATCCTTATTCAAGAACTAAATTTCTTCCTGAAAGCTAGATGTTATTGAAATTAATAGTGATTAATACAAGTGATTAAAAAAAAAAAAGCAGTAACAGCAAGATTACTTCTGGAAAAAGAAGTGCTTAAGTGGCTTATGGCTTGGAGGAATAGTTTATGTAAATCAACTCCAGTTGCCTTTAGGTAAGAAATAAAATCGGGCAGTTGAAAATTTCCCAGAGGGTAGTTTTGGAAAATCTTGCCTAATGTAATTTTTGAAACCCAGCAAGTGTGTGGATGAGTAATATGAAAACAAGTATTGGTAACCTCTTTAAAAATGATTCCAATTTTTGGCACGGGAGATTGTAAGGCTTGTTGGGATTTGAATAATGTTTGAATAATCATGTGGTTTTGATGCTTCATACCCTAATGATCTGTATCAAAATAAGCACTTCCAGTGTTCAAATTACATCCTGGTCCATCAGTTCTGAAAGTGACAAGTATCCTTTTCAACTTGAACACGAATCTGGTCATCAGCGCAGCATGCATTTGAAAAAGGGAAAACAAGGGCACATCACTCTTCAGTCCGCTGGCAAGGACAGCGGAATGAGCTAACTGGGGCAAGAAAGCTGGTTTTGACCTTGGCCCATGCCAGCCATGTTGAGAGACCTTGAGAAGACACTTGACCTCTCCGGAGTCCATCTGTGAAATGAGCAGGCTCCTGGTGGTAACCTAACTTAGAACCGTAGCTATGTACTCTATATGATCATGCCTTGGAAAACACAAGTGCTGTAAAACCAAGTTGTGGTGCTGAATCATATGGAATCGCCATGTTTCCAGGTGAAAACGGTCAAGTGGAGCATGATGGTGAGTTCTGATTGTCACCTTGACTGGATTGAGAACCTAGGACTAGTTAGGGCTGTGATTTAGCTCAGTTGGTAGAGCACTGCGCTGCAGTCTCTGAGGTCCCAAGTTCAATCTCCAGCACCATAAAAATGGGAGAAGGACCTGGCAATCCACTCCCAAGGCAATCCCGAAACAGTCAGCCATTGAAAACCCTCTGAGGGTCACTATGAGTCGGACACGACTCGATGGTACCTAACAACAGGACTAGTTAAGCACACCTCTGGGTGTCTGTGCGGGTGTTTCCAGAGACTATTGACATGTGGGACGGTAACTGAGGGGGAAGACCCTCCAGGGATGTAGGTAGGTAGCACCACCCCATCGGCTGGGGGTCCTGATGGAGTGGAAGTGGAAAAAGAGACATGCATCCAGCGTGGGTAAGCTCCATTCTTCCTGGGTGCGCCTCGCCCTGCTTCCGTCGATCGTGGACATCAGATTCCCGCTTCTTCAGCCTTTTGGTGTGAACTCACACTAGCCGCTCTGTAGGCAGCTTCTAGGCCTTCAGCCTTAGCCTGGGGCTGCATCGTTGGTTCCCCTTGTGCTGATGATTCCAGCATCTTGGACTAAGCATCCCCTTGTCTCTCTCCCTCTCCAATGTGCAGATGCCCACTGCTGAATGACTCACCTTCTTTTCCTGCCAACCAATCTAATAAATCTCCTTTTATAATTACATATATTCTATTGGTTATGTTCCTGTAGGACAACTTTTGGCACCAGGGACCAGTGTTGTGGAAGACAGTTTTTCCACAGACCAGGGAGAGGGTGGTTTGGGGATGATTCAAGTGCATTATAGTTCTTGTGTAAACAGAAATGAAGCTCTGCTTGCTGCCTGCATGCACACAGGTGCTTGTCTTGAGCCCGAAGGTTGAGGACCCTTGCTTTAGAGAATCCTAACTAATACATATCCCTGCATCGCTACTACTGTGGCATCCAATCCCATCACATCTCGGAAACTAAGCAGGGTCTGGCCTGGTTGGTTCTTGGATGGGAGACAGCCTGGGAACACCAGGTGCTGTAGGCTTGGGAGAAGAACCCAGCAAACTACTTCTGAAACAATCTGTCATTGAAAACCCTATGAATAGCAGAGAACCAGTAACCATACTGTTTCACCTGTTGTACTTAGGGTTGCTATGAGTTGGACACTGACTTGACGGCACTCAACAACAAACAACTAATATATATAGGCAATGTTCTATAAAGTTTGAGTCATTCTGGAGTATAACATATTTTTGCTAAACTACGTAGGTATTAATACCTTACCCAGTAAAAATGGAATGGTGGTACTATGCAGAATATATTTAAGAGTTTGGCAAAAATGCCTTTAACAACTGTTCGATCAATCAGAGATGATCGGGTACCTACTCTGCCATATCCTGTATTAGGTATTGAGGATACAACATGAGTGAGACAATGTTTCTATCTTCAAGGGATCTAAGTGCTAATGTTAAAATACACCAGAAACTTCCTTTAGCCAAGTTACATATGACCTGCCTGCCTGCCTGCCTGCCTTCCTTCCTTCCTTCCTTCTTCCTTCCCCCTCCTTCTCCCCCTCCTTTTTTGGCAGTGCTGGGGGTTGAACCCAGGACCTCCTATACACTAGGCAAGAACTGCACCACTGATCTGCATCCCAGCCCCCCCCCCTTTTTTTTTACTGTAAGACAAAGTCTCACTAAATTGTTCAGGCTGCCTCTGGCCTCCACCCTGTGATCCTCCTGCTTCAGATTCCTGAGTTGCTGGTATCACAGGTGTGCGTTACGGTACCTGGCATGGAAGGCTTCTGAAAGATTGGAAGTTTTAATATGAATTTAACCAATTTGATCTTCCCCACTTGGCTTCTGCAGTGTCCCCTTGGAGGTTGCCCCCACAGGGCTGAGTACAGACTGCCTGCTTCCTTCACCCTTTGTCAGGCAGTTAAAGGGGTGTCTTCCTATCACACAGCTCCCACAGTGAGCTAGTTAGGACTGAGACAACACAGCCTTGCCCTCAGTATTGTCATTGTCAGGGATTCTGAGCATGCCCTAGGGAATAAATACAACCTTGGAGCTGTCTCAGGTTCCATAAATGACCCCACGAGGCCTCAGGCAATTTGTATAAATACCAATTCAAGGGTGGACAATTCAATTACTCCCCTGGGGTCTTCCTGCCTTCATCTGGTAAGACTTGGGCCAAGAAACATGGATACTCAATTTTTTTCATCAGGTTTCAAGGGTAGGAGAAACTTGACATAGAATTTTGTATTCCTGAAATGACTAACTAGAGAGGTATTCTAGTCAGTTCTATCAGAGGTCCAACAGTGATCTGAACGTTTTCTCTCATGTTCATCCCCTGCCATCATTGAAGCTTATCCAGGTTTCTCAGTGTCTATTTGATGTAATACTTACATAGTCTTTAAAAATAGTAGTTGAAAATCTGCCAAAAGACTAACATTTGGTTCAACTAATTTACACCCACAAAGAAATGGGGTCAGAGACTCAGTTCATCTGATAAGAGGGGTTCTCCTTTTATTTATACTGAGTAGAGGTTTATAATATTGTTCTTGAACTCACCACAATGTGGCACTGTAGTAATTTCTGTATCTGTGGGTGCTTCTAGTTGATGGAGATATGTTCAAAGTATTGGGCTTCTAGAAAGAAGTCTTCTCTGAAAACATGAGTAATTCTCAACGATCTCTCCTTATGGAGTTATAGAGGGCCCAGTTATTAATCACGGTGGTGGTCCGTTGACATAGATTTCTCCCCATGCTTTGGTTAAAATATAAGAGGAAGAATGAAACACATTTTTCTGGATTCTTTAGTCATGATCTTTCCTGTTTCCTTCTGGAAGGCAGTCTTATAAAAACAAAATCTTATTCTCATCACCATGGAAACAAATGTAAAAATTAATAAGTACATGAATTTGCAGATAAAGTATAGAGCAAATTGTCTCATTTATGGGTTATACCAAGGAGTGTAGGAGAAAAGTACATTTATTTTAAACATATGACTCTAGGAGTTTTGATGGGTTCTCCCCAGATGCCTCTATTTCCTGATGTGGTATACAGGCTCAGAGTAGTGGACTCTTCATGACATGCAACCTTAAGATCATCAAACCTCGTAGGAATGATTATTACAAGGCTTGAAAATCCCAATCTACTCCCCCACCACAATACATGAGAGTTCTCTTGACACTTTGGCTATCACTTTGCTACAAAAACCTACAAGGAAAGCAATTACGAACATGTTATATATTGATTTCAATCTAAGAAATATTTAAAACTGAAATTAAGGCTCACCAACAGTAGTGAGTCAACAACACACCCCTTTCCTGACACTGTTGCCTTCACCACAAAATAATTTCCCATAGTCCCATTTGCTTTTCTTATGTTTTTGTACACATGGAAAGGAAATCATAGGAAGAGAGAAAAGGATGAGAAAGGAATTGAGAGGAAAATTCACAATCATTTCTTTTAGCATGTAGCGTTTCAGCCTAATCTCCCTTTATAGTTATGAAACTGAAAAGAATGTAATGGTCAGTATTTGCCAAACTAGGACAATTACTAGGCATTTCCCAGTGTATATACAGGAGCCAATTATGCAACAACTATAAACAAAACACGGCAAAGAACCAGAAGTGAAATAGGTACATGCTTTTTTTTTATTAGAAATTTTTAATGTACATCATAATGTGATTCATTTTAACATGATTTTCATTGTGACAATTTTCATATACGCAATTTGATAAACATTATTCATATAGGTTACCCCTTACCCTCCCCTATGTTCCCCCCTCCCCCCTTCCCATCTAAGTTTCTCATCCAAGTCTTCTCTATCTTTTACTATGTAGTATTTTTCTATATAGAAAAAGGTACATGATTTTTTACAAATTAAAATGTTGTTGTTAGGTGCCGTCGAGTCGGTATCCGACTCATAGCGACCCTCCTAGGGTTTTCAATGGCTGACTGTTTCAGGATTGCCTTGGGAGTGGATTGCCAGGCCCTTGGAGAATTGAATTTGAAAGACTGATCTGCTTTCCCACACCATTAGCAAACTGTCCTTTACCTTTCACATTTTCTTGGTATTATCTTTGCCTTCAGTGCTCCAAACCTGTTCCTTTTCCCCATGAAGCTGGCATGTTCCTCTTGACTTATCTCCAATAAACTGACTAGTGGTAGGCCTAGGCTGCATTTCCATCAGGTGCTTTTAAAAACTTGCACAACATAGTTTGTGTGCCCACATTGTTGTTGTTGTTAGGTGCCGTTGAGTCGGTACCTAACAACTCATAGTGACCCTCATAGGGTTTTGAATGGCTGTTTTGGGATTGCCTTGGAAGCGGGTTGCCAGGTCCTTCTCCCATTTTTGCGGTGCAGGAAATTGAACTCCGGACCTCAGACTGCAGTGCAGCACTCTGCCAACTGAGCTAAATCCCAGCCCGTGTACCCGCATAGGTAACTCTTATTCACCACTTAGACATCCTCATTACTCTTGATTCTCCCATCTCCAAGACTCTAAGCTTTAACCACAACTTCTTCTCCACTGTCCCAGTATATCTTTTTTTCATACTAATTGTGGCCTCTGGTAATTTAACAAAACTTTACTTTCCAGTTTGTCTCCTGATTGTGCTTTCTCTTCTATCTGAACTGGAGTGTGTAGAGTGTGTGCCTGGACTACTGTGGCCCTTTAATCTTTGGTCATGTCATTTCCCCAGTCTCCAAGCTCAGGCGTCCTATTTCTTCCAGCAGAATGCCATTGAAACCTGGTGGTCGCTCAAGTCAGGCCGACTTGAATCAAGTTCAGTCACTACTAAGTAGCTCTTTACTTTCAGACAGGTGACTTATCTTTCCTGCACTTGTCACCTACTCTACAGCATGAAGATACCAGTACCTTCTTCACTGTGATTGTATGGTTTAAATGAGAAGGTACCTAAAAGTGCTCTCATAATAACACACACTTTAGGCTCTCAACATTAGCCCTCTTCCTCTAACTTCACCCTAGAGCTGATGGAGATGGCACAGATTGAAGTTCACTGTAAATTCTTTTCACCTAATCATGCTAGTTTGTTACACATTTTTTATTTACTCTCATTTTAGTCAGTGCTTCTGGTTGCCATCTGAATCAACATTAACCATCCCTTCCTTCCTCCCTCCCTCCCTTCCTTCCTTCCTTTTCTTTTCTTTTTTTTTCAGCACTAGGTTTGAACCCAGGGCCTTGTACATACTAGGCAAGTGTTTACTATCAAGCTGCACCCCCAGTCCCTTTATTTTTTATTTTGAGGCAGGGTCTCACTAGGTTGCACAGACTGCCTCTGGCCTTGAGCTTGCAAGTCTCCTGCCTCTGCCTCCTAAGTAGCTGGGATTAGAGGCATGCCCCAGCATATATTCTTCTTTTTAAAATTCAGACATCTCTGAAAGAAATTGTTCCGCTTGTCTATACCTCTTGCACCTTCCCTCCTTGGGATTCAGTTTTTACCTCTTACTCCTTCACTTAATTTACCTTCCCTAATGACACCACCAGTTTACTAATCTTAGAGTTCGTTGCCATCTTCAAGGTACTGATCTCTGATCCTTTCTGGGAGCATTTGTCACCTTTGTCTTTCCTCCACTGTGCACAAGCCTCTCTTTGCTCGTCCTCCATTGCATTTGACTGTCCTAGTTTTTCTATTTTTTGCATCTTTAAGAATGTTTCCCCAGTCTTTGCTTTTACACCTGTCTTTCTCCAAGTCCTCTATCTCCACTCCTTACATTCCTTCACCCTCTGCCCCTCCCCAACCTTTTCTTTGTATGTTTTATCCATACTTCACTCTCTTGTCTCCAACTACTAGGATGACGGACCATCAACATCTGTCCTGACCTCTCTTGGGAGTCCATTTTGGTATTTTCATCTGCTTGATGGATTTCATCATTTGTCACGCTAAACAAATTTTCTTCAGATCCTACAAATAGATTTCTTTTTGCCTTTCTTGAGTACCCCATTCTCTGGAATTCTAAGTCCTCTTTGTCCCCTCTTTATTGCTTTTCTATGCTTAATCAGTTGCCATGGTCCTTGTGGACCTCACTGCAATCATTTCCTTTTTCTGTCCCCCTGAACTTGCACATTCAACCTCACTGATTTACTTCAGTAAAAGCACATACTTCCCAAATGGTCTTCTTGCCTTCCCCAAACAGATGAATTTTAAACAGTTCAGCTGGCATCACATTAAAGCACAGGTATCAGTGTGACTTTACCTTGCTTAAAACTTGTGTGTTTCAGTTCACATACTTAAATAACAACTGAGGAGAAAGAGTCAAAATTAAAAGCAAACAAAGGGCACTGGTTCTTGGACTGAAGCATGTTGAAGTCTGTTTCTGAGTCAGTATGTGGCCTTTGGCAAATTTCCTACCTTTCAGGGCTTTATTTTCCTCATGGAGAAAATAATCATGATAATATTTACCTTGCATGGCTATGCAAAGCATAGCTTCTGGAAGATGTTGTTATTGTTAGGTGCCGTCGAGTCGGTATCTGACTCATAGCGACCCTCATAGGGTTTTCTTTTTATTTTATTAGAAATTTTTAATGGACATCATAATGTGATTAATTTTGACATGCTTTTCATTGTGACAATTTTCATATATGCAATTTGATAAACATTATTCATATAGGTTACCCCTTACCCTCCCCTATGCTTCTCCCCCTCCCTCCCTTCCCATCTAAGTTTCCCATCCAAGTCTTCTCTATCTTTTACTTAGTAGTATTTTTCTATATGTCCCTGGGTTCCAGTTCTGTTTAAGATAGAAACTTTTCCTGTAGTGGTCTTTGTTTTTATCTTGTTAGAACAATTACATGCGATTTCTAGTCCATTTATATTGATATCATTCTTATCTTCCCTCCTCCCCTTTTATGATCTGACCTTTGAGTAGGATTTTTTCCTTCTTGCAATTTTGAATCAGCTCCCTCATATGAGTGAGAATATGTGTTGTTTCTCTTCCTGAGCTCGTGTTCCTCATAGGGTTTTCAATGGCAGACTGTTTCGGGATTGCCTTGGGAGTGGATTGCCAGGTCCTTCTCCCATTTTTGCGGTGCTGGGAATTGAACTCAGGACCTCAGAGACTGCAGCGCAGCGCTCTACCAACTGAGCTAAATCCCAGCCCATTCTGGAAGATAGTAAGTCCTTAAGTGTAACTGTTGTCATTGTTCTTTCTACTAATAAGCAATGCTGGCTCTGCTTCTAGCACTTTACTTGATTTATCTCATGTAATGTCTATAATGGCCTCATAAGGTAAGAGAAAACATCTACATTTTACACATGGGGAAATGGAGAAAAAATAGTTTGGCAACTTTCCTAAAGTCACATATCCACATATGCAGAGACCAGCTTAGGTTGGGGCTGCCATTTAGCTTAGTTAGCAGAGTGCTGCTCCACACTCTCTATGGACCTGGGTTTGATTCCCAGCACTGCAAAAATGGGAGAAGGACATGGCAATCCACTCCAGAAGCAATCCCCAAACAATCAGCCATTGAAAACCCTGTGAGGGTCACTATGAGTCAGACTCGACTGGAAGGCACCTAACACCACCAACAACATAAATCAGATCAATTATTTAACAAATGATAAAATAGCAACTATAATCATAAGACATCATTTTCTCTTTTCCTAAAAGATTTGTCTTCTCTGCCAAAGGCATTGAAAACACCCAGGTATGTCCTACACTTGTAGCTGGAAGGATCTTTAAAAATAATTAGTCCTATGATGGGAAAGGACTCAACTTGATGGCACCTAACATGATGACAAAGCTAATTTTTCTCCTAAGTGTCCAGTTTTACTCTGAATTACAATTGTGAAGCTAATGCTCTCATTATATCTTAAATAAGATCTTAAAAAGATTATAGAATATATTTGATAAGTTATCACAGGATTAAGAACTGCATAAATATTTTCCTTTCTCAAGAATTTCTGTTTTCTCTTCCTAAAATTATCAGAAATGGCATACCTAAGTAGAAATTATTTTCCACACAGATGTGTCTAGAATAACTTCTAAATATTGAATTCTTTAAAAAAGTCATTATAGATGATATAATAGATTAGCAAGGTTTAATTTTCTTTTTACTGTTTCTGTCAAGCCATATACGTCATACAATTGTTTCAGAGCCCATAAAACCTAGAGAGTCACATATGCCAGTGATTGTTAAAGCCACTGACCTGGAACAGGTACTTATGCAGATGGTGTGCCATACCAGCCCTGAGAAGGCTCCATTCCTTGAGCCCCTAGATCACTTCTTAATCAGCTTGTGGCCTCTTTGCTCATTCCAATGTCCCACAGATCCTAGAGATTAAACTCCAGCTTCATTCTTTCCTAAATCTGCCCTGGGGTCTCTTTCCTCTAAATATGGTTGTTAGAGAGTCATAATTTTGCAATCTCTTTTCTTTTCTGTTTCCTTTTGCACTGCACTGTAAAATGTAAAAGATCTTTTATTTTAAGGATTTTACTGTTAATTATTAAAAGAAATACAGGGCAATAAATCCTCCCTTCCCTCAAGAATATGCCCCTTAGAGTCAATGAGATGAATATGAGAATGAGTAACTTGCATGGAACCCCCCCAAAAGAAGATAACATTCTGAAGGAAGGCTGCTCTGACTTTTGAGGCATGAAAACCTAAATCTAATAATCCATAAAATAGGATCCAGCTGGCTAAAGAATTTATATTCAATAATAATCAAAGAATTGTTTAAGTCTGGATTTGTAAACACAAAGGATTTGTTAAGAATAATTAAATTCACATCTTGTAAGGAGAATTGCATACTGTTTAATAATTATGGTCAGACTATGAACTGTCAAGGATATACCTGATGATAATAATAGCTATAACTTAATGCACCCTTATTATAGGAGTTATGCTAAGTGATAATGATCCTCCACATAATCACCTGATATCACACCTGTTCCCTCAGTCTTAGTAGATGACTGTGTCACCTTCCACCTAGAGGAAATGAGATGAATGTTAATAGAATCAACTATAGCATCAGGGATTGTATATCTTGTCTTGAGGCCACAACTTATTTTTTATTTCATCCTTAACACTTATTCACCTCATCAAAGTCACCAGGCCCTTCTCAGGCTGTGGTTTCTGGTTGCTGGACTTGTCCACCTGCATTATCCACTTGGAATTGGGCAGGAGAGTACCAAGAGATAGTATAGCAGATCACCTGAGTTTCCAACATTCTTCTCTATGTATATCGTGTGTCAGTAGCCATAGCTCCTTCTGATGACCAGAGTCAATTGCTCTTGTCAGATGATGGCTCTTTCCTTCCATGCTGGTGCTTTGGCACAATGGACCTGAATTGACCAGGTAGTAGCCACACTCAGTGTTTAGTGGAAATCATGCTGTTTCTTCTCAATAAAGAGTTTCCTCCTTGGGAATTAGAGCCTCTATACCCACAAGTGGGAGAAGGACATGGCAATCCACTCCCAAAGCAATCCCCAAACAGCCGTTGGAAACTGTATGGGGGTCGCTATGAGGTGGATACAACTTGATGGCGTCTAGTGATGATGACCATAAACCTACAATGTCTAAACTCATGGTGGCTCATTCCCCATGTGAGTCCCTGGGAAAGATGGTAAGGGAGGCTATTCTTAGTTTCACTCCTTGGCTACTGGCCCATATGTTCTGTTTATGGGGACACAGGACCATATAATGTGGTTGCAGTAGGATGTGCAGTCCACTCAGAGGATGGCACTCCATCCTTGCAGGGTTTCGGCTCCCTTTACTACCTCAGCTGCACTTTGGAAAGATTTTCCAACAATCTTTCTGTTGGTCTATGTGGCTGACAGCTACTGGTTGGTATAGTATGGTGTATCATGATCATGACCATGATATTGTGGTCATTGCCGTATAAAGCGGGTCTCTTGGTTTGAAGTAATGTTATGATATTTATTGTCAGTGGCCAGTGCTCTGCAAACTCTAGATGGTAGAGTTGGCCAAGGTCTTGTGACCAGAAAAGGCAAACTCATACCCAATGTGCGCACCAAGGCTGGCCAAGACAAGTTTCTGAACATTTCAGAGTCCAAAATAATTCACCATCAAGTAGCTTTACGGGTGGTGCTGTATTGGGTGCTCAGTATTGATTTATGCTTCTGGTATGTTGGATATTCCACAGCAAATAAACTAGATGATACTTGGTGAATTGAAGCCCATACTTTTGGATCCTTGTGGAGCAGGGATCCTCAACTCTTGGGGCCAGAGAATGGTACTCATTTGTGGCCTGTTAGGAACTGGACCACACAGCAGTAGGTGAGCAGTGAGAGATTGAAGATTCATCTGTATTTACAACTGCTCCTCATTGGCTCATATCCCAATGGTACCCCATTACAAGTCCCTGAAAAAATTTTCTTCCATAGCATTCATCTATGATGCCAAAAAGATTGGGGACCATTGCTACCTCAAATCTCTGTTCTTGCTTCTGTGGCTATTTTAGTCATGAGCCTTTGTACCAGAACTCGGTGGTCACTGACAAAGCCTGGCTTCCATCATTTAGCTCAGGCATTCTGTTTACCTGATTATTAGTATGTTGTCTTTGGTCCTGTGTGGGGTGACATGTGATAAAGCCCTTAAGAAGTGAACACCCTTGTAGTCTCTTCTAGTACATCCACCAGGTTGGAAAACATGGAGCCAGGTAAAATCCAAAATATGATTTTCATAATTGCTCCAGAATCACACGACTAAGTAAAAATGTGTAGGTAGTTTTGGAGTTGAGAGATCTCTCCAAATAACTGGGATAAATGAGGACTACCACTTTGCATCCTTTCATTTTTTTACTGTATCATTAATCTCTGCCCTTATTCACTGGGATATTTTTGATTAATGATGTTAATCTTGGATAGGGAATCAATTTTAAAGTTTCCACATGGACTTGGCAACTCTAACAGCTTTTATACTCCATGTCAAAAAATTGATGTGGGGTTTGTGTCAACCACAAGTGTGTCCACATGATCATAAATTCACATACAGGAAAAATGATCATGAACAGAGTGGACTTTCTATAATCCAGAACTTGGCCAGGATTCCACTTATTGCTGACTTTCTTGTACCCCTCACTCTATCGTGAGGGTCAAATAATACTATGGGTTCCTTGATGTCAGTATCAATTGTACTCTTACTTGCATTCTCAAATGATCTAGCTATTAGTTTTTCCTGATGTATGGCTACCTGAATAAATGGCTTTAAATCCCTTGGGGGAAGGAGTAGGGAGAATCCTTACCTTATGTTCTTGCTATGAAATTAAAAGTTGTTTTTCATGAGAACCCAGCATCTTTTTCAGTTAACGGGGTCCAAGCCTCAGATCTGGTTTAGATCTGGAAACAAAGTAAGGTAACTTTGCTTTTTTGGGCCATCTGCCCTTACCCACTCCATTATAATATTTGATTTTTTTTGGATCCTATAAACAGTGTTTTTTTCCCTAGGTTTCTATATTCCCCTGGAGTACCATATCCTATTAAGTAGGTCCATAACCAAGTCAGGACCTTATTATTCATTCCAATAATTGTCCAGGTTTTGATACCCAGCTTCTGTTATTTTAGGGCCCCATCATCCTCAATTCTTATAATAGCATCTACTACCTTTAACTCTGGGTTCCACAGGACAGTCACCACGAGCATCTCAATTATAGCTGTACCTCTGTCCCCAGCATGTTTCTTATGGCTTCGGTAGATCAGTTGTCCTCTGGACCCTCCCATTTGTCAAGGTCAGCTGATGAGTTTTCTGGATTAAATAGTGCATTCACTGTGGCATGCCCACTTCTCTGAGCCTTTCTGTCTTTTCTGCCATTGACTGCCATGGTGATGCTAGCATTGCCACTTCATTGTTTCGCCACTGGTCCTTGGGTGCTTGCCAGCATGTTAAATCTTGTATCACAGAACAGGGCTGATCCAATATTGATAAACTCCCCCTTTTCAAAAGTATATATTCTCTTCTTTTACCTCTACCTTGATATGGCCCTCTCAGGGTCCCCTACATGTTCTGCTGACTCTTGAGGGCTCATACTGGTTAGTTCTGTAGCTCTTTGGTACATATTCCCTTTCATCCTATACAGCCCTTTCCCTGCTGGATATTGTGGGAATTGGGCCTAAATCTTGTCTTTGGTCCCCATGTGTCTGTCAGCTTGTCATGCTGGGGTTGGGGGGCTTGCATATTGCTGTGATGCTGAAAAGTACACCACTGGTATTTCAGATACCAGGAGGAATACTCATGGTGGACAAGTTTCAGCTGAGCTTCCAGACTAAGACAGACTAGGAATAAGGACCTAGCAGACCACTCCTGAAACAGTTAATCATTGAAAACCCTATGAATAGAAGAGAAGCACTGATGATAGTGCTGGGCATGGCACAGTGTTGGGTAGTGTTTTGTTCTGTTGTAAATAGGGTTTCCATGAGTCAGACCCAACTTAATGGCACCCAACAACAACATTATCTTTGGAGGCCAGGAGGGGAGATGCGCTAAATCCTGATAGGTGCATGCGTTGCCTTGCAAGATGGTCAGTTTGATGTGCCAATCTAGGTAGGTTACAGTGTCCAGTTACTTGAGCAAACACTAATTAAGTTGGTATTTTGTAGTTGTAAGTCTATTCAGCCAATTAACTTTATGTAGAGAAGATGATCTTACATAAATTGAGTGGGTAGAAAGGCCATAAAAGCTGAACTGAGACTTTCTAGAAGAGGAAACTCAACTTTTGGACTGCAGCTTCAGTATTGTCTTTTAGTTCCTTTAGTTAGTTCCTCTGCCCTTCCTGATAGCCTGCTTAATGGGTTTTGGGCTTGTCTAGCCAGCTCCTACAACTGCCTAAATGAATTTCTTGCTGTATGTCTTTTAATATGTATTTCCTCCTGGCCTTATTTCTCTGGTGCGTCTTTCAAGGCAGAGAGCTTGCATCATCTTCAAGAAAGGGAGCATTCCTAGTCTTAAACAAAAACAAGTGGATCAATTCTGCAGGTCCAGAGGGCTCAAGGACTTTAGGGATTCATGATTTTCCAGAGCATGTACCCAGATGTTCTCATTCTAAGTCTCATGACCCCACTATCTTCCAAAAATGACCCTGACCTTACTATAGCATACTTGAGAGGTTGGAGAATTCAACTTTCTGTGTAATTTCCTCATTATTATAATTAAGTTACAGGTCATTATGTTTGGTTTGTTATTCCTTTGAGCTGCAGGGGATGGAAGCTTCTTTTTATGTCACTGTACTGTTCCTGATTTATTTATTTTTATTTTTAATTAATTTATTTATTGGAAATTTTTAATGTACACCTTAATGTGATTCATTCTGACATGCTTTTCATTGTGACATTTCCATATATGCATTTTGTTGTACATTACAAAGATAAGTTCCCTCTTACTCTCTTGTGTACTTCCTACGCTCATGCCACCCCACCACCAAAGACTTCCCTTCCATTTGCTTGTCTTTTTATGGTACTATTTTTCTATATATCCTTGGGTTCCAGTTCTGTTTAAGATGAAAACTTTTCCTGTAGTGAACTTTGTTTTTACATTGTCAGTACTACAACATGAATTTTCTAGCCCATCTATATTAAAACCATTCTTTGGTATTGTTGGTGTTGTTATAATTATTTCCAGGACTATTAATGTTGAGCTGTTCACCCTGAGGTCACTCCTCATTCCTTCTCTCCCCCCTTTCCTCTCCCAGGATTTCCTCCTTTTGCTAGATCTCTCCCTCCTTTTGAGTTTCCCAAATTGTCCCTTCTCCTGATTTCTAAGGATACTTGAGCATTATCTTACGCAAGAATGAATGTCATTCCCCTCAAAATCTGCCTCCTTTTAATTGCTTCCTAACTGTATGAGGGACTATCATACACTCAATTCTGCAACCTGGAAACATGGAAGTTATTCTGGATAAATCCATCCCTATGCTACCTCGATTTTTTATCAACTTGGAGTCTTACCAGTTTTTTCTTTCAAATATTTCTTGAATCTGGCCACTTCTTTCATCTCTACTATTATAAACATCTGAATTTAAATACCAGTGTATCTCTGCTAAATTATTCTTGGCCCTCTAACTTTAAAAATTTTATTAACTGTCATTCTGTAGAATAAATTCTTTCATTGTGGCATTCCCATAGATGCATATAACATACCTTGATTATATTCCCGCCTCATTACCCTCTATTATCCTCCTTTACTTCTCCCCTTGGTCTCTTTTCTCTTTACTAAGAGTCCCATTTCTACTTTCATGTGTTTTCTCTTTTAGATTCCACATGTGAGAGAAAACATGTGATACTTGTCTTTCCAAATTTGGCTTATTTTGCTTAAAATGATTTCCAGTTGTATCTATTTGCCTGCAAACAACATAATTTTGTTGTTCTTTATGGTGTAATGATACTTTGTGTGCATGTACCTGTGTGTGTGTGTGTGTGTGTGTGTGTGTGTGTGTGTGTGTGTGTATGTCCCATTTATTAAAATCCACTTACCCCTTGATGGGCCCCTAAGCTGATTCCATGATTTGGCTATTATGAATAGTGCTGTGATGAACTTGGAAGTGCAGGTATCTCTGCTCTATGCTGACTTTGATGTCTTTGGGTATATACCCAGGTGTGATATCCCTGGATCACACAGTAGTTCTGATTTGTTTTGTCCTCTCTTGCTCCATTCTAGTTACTTCACTCCATGGCAGCCAGTGTAGTCTTCAAAAAATTCAGTTCTATTAAAATTATTCTATTACTTGAAACTCTATTGCTTCCCAATGACCTTTGGATATTAACTCAAAGCCTTAACTTGGCCAAGGCCCTGTGGAGATTTATTGTTTCATCTTGTCGTATCCTGTTTCTCACCTTCCTATGTCAGTAACCACTTTTAGCTCCTTGAATGTGACATTCTCCTTCCCACCACTAAGTCTTTGCCCATGTTGTGACCTTTCCCTGGAATACTTATCTACATTCATAATTCTTCATTAAGTCCTTGGTCATGTTTTATATGTCAGCCCCGATATCACTCTACGTAGAAATGCTCTCACTGAGCAAATTGATAGAAAAGGCTTGGAAGGCCTGTAAGTATAAAGAATGTCTTTGTATTCAAAGTTGTCTGAAAGTGGATCTCTAATTTGTGGAGACCCCCTCCATGTTTGTGTTACAACATTGAGCACCTCAATGCAGCTATAGAAAAGGACATTCATGATCTTTATTAATACCATGTTGATTAAAAACACACCATGGAGTTCCAGCCAGATACTAGTTCTTCACTAATATTTAGTCTTGTGAAAAAAGTCCCTGATTCTTTTGTGAATAAAAATGTTATCAACTCTTTCAAGTCAAGGGAACCAGGGTGAAATGAAATCTTGTTTGCATTGCTTTTTCTCTTCTTCATATTAAGCTCTGGTCAAAAACAAATATTGCAGATCAGGTTTCTGTACTCAACATGAGGTGTGCTGTTTTGTCTACATGGAAAGCTCCTTTTTCTTAGCCCCTCTGTGCCTCCCCTCAAATTGTGCTCATATCTTGGGTTCTCAAATCCTATTCATCTTTATTTTTTACAAGATTTTTTTCTTATTCCCTGTTCCAAGCTTTCCCTCATTCAGGAGTCTCTCTTCTCCCAGAACACACATTTTTTATACCTCTGTTATGGTAGGTTCATATGGTTGTCCTTGTGCTTTAATCCTTTGGATGCATGCTTTATCTATATTATACTGTGAGATACTTGCACTTACCTATGATTGATTTTTAATAGTTCCTCGATGTATCTGGCATAGTGTTTTTCCCAAAGAAGGAAGTCAATAAATACTTATTGAATATATAATTTGATTTAATGAGTGAAAAGTTTTGGTGACCGTGAGGAACTAAAGACCACACAGGAGTCAAAGGTAAAAAAGGTAATTAAATAAGGAGGTGTATTACAGACCAGATAAAGGTCCCAAGAGACAGAGAACAGACAGAACTCGGCAAAAGAAGGGGACTTTGAGACCCAAGCTTGAACAGTAGTTGATTCTGTTGAAATGGCTGAAACAGTAGGAATTCTAAAATCAGGGGTAAGTTAGATGTTGGATGTGTTGAGTAACGAAAATCTCTGTGCTTAAAGGAAGGGTAATGATTACTTTGAATTGTTAGGCTATTTTAGGTGGTTTCTTTCTTAATCTAGAGCCAAAGGAGGAAAATAGTGTCTCCTTCAAGTGAGAAGATAACTGAGAGGAGATGAGTAAAGAGACATTTCAGCTCTGAAACCAATCTGGGGAGGTAGAATGGCAGGCAAATAGGAAGCAATTTCAGAGTAAGAGCCTCGTCCAACTACTCAAGGATAAGTGGGAATGTAGCCTCTCACTCAGGAACTTAGAAGTTCCAAGCAGAGAGTGCAAAGAGAAAACCTCAGTACAGCAGGAGCCTAGGGAGACAGAACAGGTGGGGAGAACAAGAAATAAAACAGGAATTTTCTGTGAAGCTTTGGGATTTAGATTTTATTATTCACCTGTGTTTTTGGTTTAAGGTAGTAAAAACTTTCTGGTTAGCTGAATTCAATTTTCATCCTGATATTTTTATATTATGTAGACACAGGTTAAAAGTCTGCTGTAAATAATACCAAGTAAATCTTTAAAAAGCATCAACTAATTCTTGTATGTTTCCTTTTGATTACAGTAGTCACTTTGAACAAAGAGTATTAAAGTTAGAAAACTTAGACTTCAGATGACTGTAACCACATCATTCAATCTTACAGTACTTACATTCAGAGTCAAGAGAGATAAAGATCTTTATTTGACATCAAGGCATACTGGTTTTCAATACCTCAGTTCACACTGATACACTTTATGCATGACCTCATCTCTTCTTTCATATTATGTGCATTCCTGGGTGCTTGTAAAAGTTTCTGAACACAAGACTCATTGTATTCTATCACTCTTACATTCTAGGATGCCAGCATCCAAGTAGTAATGATCTCATAGTTGATGAATCAAGTCTTAGATGTAGTATGAAAAGGACAGATTATTGCTCAGAGAACCAGGGACATGCAATGCAATGTATTTTGAATTTTGAATTACACATGCATAAACAAAAGAGAAGCTCAATTTTGGATAGTATCCATGATTAAACACAGAAATATCTTTCCTTTTCCTTGAAGCTAGTCTTAATAACATGCATATTATTTGCTTATCAAAGTACAAATTAAAAATATGAAATATAAGCCAGATAGCCATAGTGATTACTAGGAAAAAAAGTGTTCCAAATTGCAAAGTATTCTGGAAATAAGAAATCTTTGGTTGTAGCTTAACATTGAGGATAGTTGGATAGAATACTGAATGAATCTGTTAAATGTCAAAAGAGAATAAGGATACCTCCAACAAATACTTTTCTTGGTGTATAATATATGTATTGTTTTTATATGGTGTTTAAAAAATTCTTGTTATCCTCGTACCAAAGAATTCTTGTTAATCTTTTCTCTCAATAAGCTAGGGATATATCTGTTTCTTTTTTCTTTCTTATTTCTTTGGTTTTCATTTTATAGACAGAGGAGCTGAAACACAAATAGTAGTTTATGGTGCCAACACAACTACCATAATTATATGAAGCTTCGTTGAGAACTAATTCCCCCAATATCTATTACATTGAAATCTCATAGAATCAATGGGACATAAGTGTTATTGTATAATAATAAATATTTTTCACTAGGGTGAAGAGATCACGTGAATTAGTCACTTTTGATAGTTGTTCTAGCCATAGGTTAGTGGAAGAACTGAATTCACATGGGCAACCCATTTTCCAGGACTGGAAATGTTCTGAAATAACTGTTAGGGTTTCATGACTGATTTTTATGTTATGCCAGACTAAATTGTTTTCCTTTTGATGTTTTTCAGAATTATATATGCAACATAATTTGAGTCCTAGAGTTACACAAGGCTTATTACCAAACTAGCAGGGTTAACTTTTTTCTTTCTCTCTGCCTTCCCAGAGGCCACTGCTTTGACCTTCTTCATACTTCCTGTTAGGTGCCCTCAAGTTGGGTCCGACGCATAGCGATCCTCATAGGGTTTGTAATGGTTGTCTGTTTTGGGATTGTTTTGGGGAGTGGACTGCCACATCCTTCTCCCATTTTTGAGCTGCTGGGGATTGAAACAGGGTCCTCAGAGTGCAGAGCAGTGCTCTACCAGTCCCCCTTCATACTTACGTGTCTAAATTTATTTCTAATTGTTGCTCCTTGTGTTTTCGTTTTTTGCTATTTTCCACTGGGTTCTCATTATGTATAACACAGAATGAGTTCTCTCTCCCCAAGTCCTTACTGTCCTCCTTAAATGTTGTAATTTTGCTTAGGTAAACATTCAACATTTATATTATTGTAACTATAAAATGCAACTCACAGCTGAGCACTATAGCTAAACTATCACTTTTCCTTTCCTACATAATTGTTTTCACTATAGTCATCATCACCCTTTATCTTCTTTGCACATTAGTTTCCTAATGTGTTCATTGCTAGTTCAATCTTAGACATTTTTGGCAAACTTTTTCTTAAAAGAGCTATAAATATTTTAGGCTTTTAATCTTTTAACCTTGTGGTTTCTGTCACAACTACTCAACTCTGCTCTGTAGGTTAAGCTCACAGCTGTGTGCAGACCCTTGATACAAATCATCCCTCAAAAATGTTCAGTTGCTTAAGATATTCTATCAATTTTCCACAGAATTTTGTTACTCTTTGTACCCTTATCTTGGATACTGTCCAGCATCTCCTCTTTCATGATCTTGGAAATCTGCTTTGCCTCTTTTCTTTTGTTGTATCTCTTGTTTCCTGAATCCCATATCTTTGTTTCTCTTGGCCAATCTCCTCATTTTGTTGGAAAACCTTTTTCAGAAGCTTTTAGAGAAAAGGTGCCATGAGATAATGCGAACTCTTCTGTACTGTGTGTGTTTCCAACAATTCTCTACCACATGAGATGTTTGTTTGCTTGCTTTTTTGCCATGCTTTCCACTGGACTCTGAATTTTGACTAAGAAAAGCTAATATATCCAAATGAACTTTATGTAAAACTGTATTTTGCTTATTTTAAGTTAGATCAGGAAACAGACAGATATCTGGGAATTGTAACTACAACACTCTTCTGACTAGTTACAGTTCTTTCCTTTAAGTGAAACCATCCAGCAGGGGAGGAAACCTGCTGGCAGAGAATGTGGGTGCCCTTGAGTGGGGTTTTTAAGTGCCCTTGAGTGGGGTCTGATACTCATTGCAACCCTCATAGGGTTATCAGTGGCTGATTGTTGGCTAATTGTTTCAGGAGTGGGTTGCCAAGCCCTTCTTTTGTGTTTTTCAGTGGTGGGGATTGAGCCCAGGGCCTTAGAGAGCTCAGAGCAGATAGGAGTGGGTTGCCAGGTGCTCCTCCCATGTTTTGTAGTGCTGGGGACTGAACCCTGGGATAAAGAGTACAGAGTAGCTGGGAGTGGGTTATCAGGTCCTTCTCTTGTTTTTGTGGTGCTAGAGATTGAATCCAGGGCCTCAGATAGTACAGAGCAACACTCTATCAATGGAGCTAAACCCAAGCCCCAAGGGATATGTAGATGACAACATATAAAAATTGGGATAGAATTAAGTTAACAGGGATTTGCCCTTCCCTTAATCTTCTGATACCTCGAGAGTGGTCCTCACTGAGATTCCCATCATAATGGAGAAGTAAATGGTCCATAGTAAACGTGTTCTGTGAAGTTGGAGGGAACTAATATTGATGCCTCAGAAAAAAATGTTTTCCTGAGCAGAGGGGATTGGCTATGCATCTTTATGTATTTCTTAAGAGGGAATTTTATAAAATTGAAATGTGTTTATAGCATAATAATTGATTATAGCGTTGAATATAGTTGAAAGCATCTGATTTTTCAACAGAAATGAGAAACACTTAAAATTTCACTGTAGTATACTATATTGAAAATTAACTGCATGGAAATTTGATTGGATGACCAACAGGGGAATATTTGGCATTCCTGTTGCCAATGAACCCTGCTTTGTGATGTTTTTCAGGAAGATAGTGCAGCATTACAGAGATGTGCTATCAGATAAGTTCATGGAATAAATGGATTTGACAGGAATAAGTATATTCCTGAACTCTATTCTTCTGTACTCACATACTGTGTCTTATTTAAATAAAGAACCAAGTAGAATTATGAGGCTTCTGAGGCGAACAGATGGCTTCAATTTTGACTTTTGTGGTTTTGGTAAGATTTTTTTCTTTAATGTTGTTTTCATGTCTTTTAACTTTAGGTACATTGTACTGTTGAGCCTACAGCCATACCACCCTGGAGTCTGATCTCGTCAGATCTAGAAAGCTAAGCAGGGTTGAGGTCTGGTTAGTCCTTGGATGAGAAACTCCCTGGGAATACTGGGTGTTGTAGGCTTGGGAGAAGGACCTAGCAGCCCACTCCCCAAACAATCAGTCGTCAAAAATCCTATGAATAGCAGAAAAGCATTGACAATAGTGCTGGGCATGGTATGTGACAGGCAGAGTTTCATTCTTTTGTACATAAGGTCACTATGAGTCTACCTGGCCAGATGGTACCTAACAACAGCAACATGCTGCTAGTGGGACTTTAAATTAGTTCAGCCGTTACAGAAATCAATATGGGGGTTTCTCAGAACACTAAAACTACAACTACATACAATCCAGCTATATCACTTCTTGGAATACACCCAAAGGGAAATAAATCACCACACCACAGGGACACCTGAACCTCCATGTTTATTACAGCACTCTTCACAACTGCAAGGGTATGGGCTCAGCCTAGGTGTCCATCAACGGATGGTTGGATTAAAAATGTGGGATATATACATAATGGACTATTATTCAGCAACAAAGAAGAATGAAATTATGTCATTTGCAGCAAAACAGATGGAATTGGAAATCATCATTTTAAGTGAAATAACGCAGACTTAGAGACATACTGCAGATTCTCATGCATATGTAGGAGCTACAAGGGAACCCAGCATGGGGAGGGAGGGGACAAGTTGGAGGGGGAAGGGCCATGAAAAAGGTGGAAGGAGGAGTGGGAACAACATAGCTGGGAAAAGAGGGAGAGAACAAGTGCAAAATATAGGAAGAAACTCCATGAAAATCCTATAATGAATCCCTCTATATTGTATGCAGGTAAGGAAATAATAGTATGTCTCATGTTGTTGTTGTTGTTAGGTGCCATCAAGTCGTGTCTGACTCATAGCGACCCTGATAGGGTTTTAAATGGCTGATTGTCTTTGGGATTACCTCAGGAGTGGATTGCCACATCCTTCTCCCATTTTTGCAGTGCTGGGAATTGAACTCAGGTCCTCAGAGACTGCAGAGCAGTGCTCTAGCAATTGAGCTCAATCCTAGCCCAGTATACCTCATAAATGCCTATAATTATTGGTACATGGTAATCAGAAAGGTTTTATATATTTTTAAAGAGATGAAAATATTAACAACCCAGTTTTAATCATTGTATACTGTATATATTAACTGAACTATCACTCTGTACCATATTCATATGTACAATTAAAATAGTAGAAGGAAGTGGGGAGGAGCCTTGCAAAGGGAAACCAAGGTTGTGGAAAGCAGGAAGAAAAGGGGAAGCAATGTAAATGGATAAAGGATGAGAGGATAATCTCCATGTAAATGTTACAACTTTATGTTGTTGTTGTTGTTAGGTGCCATCGAATCGAGTCCGACTCATAGCGATCCTATGTACAGCAGATGGAAACACTTGCCGATTCTGCGCCAGGCAAACGATCTTATTTATGTTTAAGCCCATTGTAGCAGACACTGTGTCAATCCATCTGGTGGAGGGTTTCCCTCTTTTGCGTTGACCTGCCACTCTTCCAAACATGATGTCCTTCTCCAGGGATTGTTCTCTCCTGACTACATGTCTGAAATATGTAAGACGCAGTTTGGCCATTCTTGCTTCCAAGGAGCACTCTGGTTGTACTTCTTCTAGGACAGATTTGTTGGTTCTTTTGGCAGTCCATATATTCAATAGACGTCTCCAGCACCACAATTCAAAAGCATCAATTCTTTTTCTGTCTCTCTTGTTCAATGTCCAGCTTTCACAACCATATGATGCCACTGAAAATACCATGGCATGAGTCAGACGCACCTTCGTCTTCAATGTGACATCTTTGCTTTTCAATAGTCTAAAGAGATCTTTTGCCACAGCTTTTCCCAGAGCAATGCATCTTTGGATTTCTTGACTGCTGCTTCCACTGGTGTTGATTATAGAGCCAAGCAAAGCAAAATCTTGGACAACCTCCATCTTTTCTCCATTTATTGTGAAGTTGTGTGCTGACCCAGTTGTAAGGATTTTTGTTTTGTTGATGTTTAGTCGTAACCCATATTGAAGGCTATCATCTTTGATCTTCATCAGTAAATGTTTTAAATCCTCTTCATTTTCAGCAAGCAGAGTGGTGTCATCTGCATAACGCAGGTTGTTAATGAGTCTTCCTCCAATTTTGATGCCACGTTCTTCCCCATAAAGTCCAGCTCAACTTTATGAGTACATGGGAAATGTATGGGAATCTAACCCATAAATGCATATGAGTTTTACTTCATATTAATCAAAAGGTTCTATACACTTTATAAGTTGATGAAAGTATAATAAGAAATGATATAATAGTTGCACAATGGGAAAAGCAAATGCTGTATTACTCTGTACCCCATGAACATTTAGCAATAAAGGGGGAAGGGGATATAATACTAAAATTAAAAAGTTTTAGGTTCATTATGGGTGTGATTATGTCATGTAATTATGGCTTTACTAGAGTTATTGCTCAGCATATTATTAATTACCAAAAAAATACCACAACAATTGTACGTGTCAGTTAGATTAATCTTCAATTAGGAATTTTTCCTGATCTAATTTATGCACTTTTATATAGTTTGAAACCAGAAAGCTATAAAACTCACAAAAGTCTTGTTTTTCAGAATATGTCTTTTACTTTTGATTCTATCTTCAAAAAGCTTCTTGGGAAAGACAATTTTTCATCCTATTATTCCTCTTAGATATAAGTACTATAATCCCTTGGCTCTATTTAGGAAAGTTATTGAATGCATTATCAGTGAACTAGCAAGCTTCTTTTTTAAAATAATAGTTTAGATCACATTTGGGTGAAAAAATTACTCTTGTATTTGGCTAATTATAGGTAAAATTGGATCTGTTTTTTAAGGGAAGTACAAGTGACTTATGAAAGCTAAGAGTTGTAAAATATATTAATAAAAATAGTCCCACATTTTAAGAATGTAATTTAGAAAAATGTAGCTTACTCCCAAGTGAGAAGATAAATGAAGAAAATTCAAATGTGAATAGGCAAAGGCCACTTATTTAGAACTTTCTATAGCAAGAGAGCCACCATTATTTGTGTTTGACAGAAATCCCAAAGCAGGCAAGCTGTGGGAAAGCTTTGAGGAGCAAAACAGGGAAGGCTTCAGGTATGCCCTGACTGGAGGGTGTTGAAAAGGGAAACTGGAGGCTAACGGACTAGAAGAGGAGCTTTCTATGAGTTTGGTTGTTGTTGTTGTTGTTAGGTACCATTGAGTCGGTATCCGACTCATAGAGGCCCTCATAGGGTTTTCAATGTCTGTTTCGGGATTGTCTTGGGAGTGGATTGCCAGGTCCTTCTCCCATTTTTGTGGTGCTGGGAATTGAACTTGGGACCTCAGAGACTGCAGTGCAGTGCTCTATGAACTGAGCTAAATCCCAGCCCCCATGAGTTTGGTTAGGGAGTATATTTTGCTTTCTCCAATGACTAGCATTTGGAAGTTGTATTAGTCAGATTTGTTAGTATAATAAATGCCTGAGATAGTGAACTTGTCAAGAGAAAAGGTTTATTTTGGCTGACGGTTTCAAGGTTTTCGGGCTATAATTGTATGGCCATGTTTTGGGCCTGTGGTGAGGTAGAACACAGTAGAAAAATGTGGTGGAAGGAAACCATTTATCCTATGCCCAGGTAGCAAAAGAGATGAAGAGAAAATGAGTGAGGTCCCAGGACTCCTTTTACAAGCACAGCCCCAATGACCTAAAGTCCTCCCACTGGGATCCATCTCTCAGAGGTTGCACTAGTTCCCAATTGTGGCACCATAGGGAATAACCCCTTAGCATATGGACTTCTGGGGGGCACATAAGACCCATACTGTAGCAGAGGCAGGGATGGAAATTAGGAAAGCTATTGGTTATTGATCAGCTATTTTGAGGCCAGTGGCTATAAACTTCCTGTAGCTTCTGAGTTAGAGTTCTGTCTTCACATGGGGTCTACCTGTTGCATGTCTGTGTAATCATTCTCTCACAAGGAAGCAGACATGTCCATCATCATACAAAAAACTTAATTCACAAGAACTAACTTGAAATTCTTCATAGTTTTTGAACCATCATATTGTTCTAAGCATTTTCTTAGTGAAGTGTAATATGGTCTATTTACCATTTAAGGAGGATTCTTGACAAAGATCTCAGGTAATTGTAGAATAAAAATCAAATTTTCATTCAGTAATATCATGAATCATTAAAATGACTTAATCATAAAAGACTTCCTTGCTTCTGAGAAAGGATGAAGATGACACTCTCATCTGTTTCAAGGTTTGTAAACACAGCTTGCTTTGAATCCCTTTCAAGAAAATTTCTGTTGAATGGGACCAGACAAAGGTCAATCCAGAACAGTTTAATCATTATACTTCAGCTTGTCACTACCAGTGGAATTTTGTTTTTCAAATCACAGTATTTTTACTCTACACTGCAACAAATAATTCCCCAAGGGCTATACTTTCATTGCTTGATCTGAAGATATTTTTATTATGTATAAATAATACAAAATGATACAAAAACACAGTTGTATGTGCAAAATACATTAACAGGGGTTCCACTCTATTGAAATAGAATATTCTGACAAGGTAGTTAACAGTAATTAATAAGTGATAAACAAACCAATAAAATGTCAGTGTGCAAAGTAACCTTGCCAGACTCCTGATGTTGCTCTGACCTCATCAATCAATCTTGCTAATGAGGAAGATCAGATAGCCATTACTATCTTTCTGCCTGTGAGACATGTGTCATGCATGTATACTGTAGAGTTCAAGGGGCTGTACTGAGGAGTGAATACCCTGAAGACAGACTTAAACAGAAAAAGAGAAAATACTTCTCCAGTTCTCTTCTCATAGGCTGATATTTGCTTCTCTTTCTAATGTGTGATTCACATTTTGTCATTTTGGTGGTTTAAAGGAAGCATTGTATATAAGTATACAATTGTACCTTTTAAACTGAAAGGATATGCTAAATGTGGGCTCTCCTAAGGTTTCTTCGATATTTATTTAGGTAGCTTATGGTTACAAACAGTACCAGCATTTCCCTTATCTTTGTAGCCTCTCGTTTTAACAACGAAGAGTGTGTATTAGTTTATTCTCTCTATGTAAATCATTTGCAGTGAAAATTAATAAACTCATTCTACCTACTAGATTGTGGATGATCCAAAATTATTAGTCATTGGAAAACAACTTTCCAGGGCATTTTTGAGACATTGTTGGACTAATATCTTAGAATCATTTCCATTTTGAATATGGCATAGTCACATTAAAGATACTACATTTGTGCTTGACATTAGCTCCCAACTTAGAACTTTTGCAGTAAATAGAGATAAGGTGTTAATTAAGAGAACTGCCAATCCAAATGAATGGAGTGCTGGAAATAGCATGGATGAGGGCTTGACCTTCTGTGTCAAAGAGGTGCACCAATACTGAAGCGTTAATTTGGGGATGATCACTACAGAATGATGAGAATGTGGGAAGACAGGATTCTGAGATTTCCATTAACTCATTCACTCCTTCTAATTAGTTTTTAAATACTGTCAGGTAATGTTGAATAAAAGGATTTTCAGGAATATGAAATGAATAAAGGTCACAGTACACACAATTTATTCAACCCAAAATGATGCCAAGCAAATATTAAGTGAGAAAAGATACTGTGTGAGGCCCTCCTTTAATAACCTGCATTAAGGCAGCAACATAAAAATACAGCCTGTTTCCCTGTGATACTCTGCTAGGCCAAGTTAACTCAGACACCTCAGCTCAGGGAGAGAAGAATGGGGAAGCAGGAAGGCATGCAGGAGGTGGTGTCCATCATCAGCCTGAAGATGGCCACTTTTGATTTATGCACAACTGCATGGAGTCCTATTTACCTCTTCTACTATTCATTCCAGACTAAATTGATAAGGTCTAACCAGGCAATTCTACTTTGGGGGGAGGGATACTGGGGATTGAACCCAAGAACTTGTTTATGCTAGTAAAAAGGGCTGTACCACTAAGCCACACCTTCAGCCACTGTTTTTCTAATTTTGAGACAGAGTCTTGCTATGTTGTGCAGGCTGCCTCTGGACTTGAACTTGTGATCTTCCTGCTTCGTCCTATTGTTGTTAGGTGCCGTCAAGTTGGTATCTGACTCATAGCGACCCTATGTACAATAAGCAAAACACTATTGTCAGTGCTTCTCTGCTATTCATAGGGTTTTCAATGGCGGATTGTTTGTGGGAGTGGGTTGCTGGGTCCTTCTCTCATGCTTACAGTACCTGGTGTTCCCAGGAAGTCTCCCATCCAAGTCCTAACCAGGTCTGACCCTGCTTAGCTTCCGAGATCTGATGGGATGGAATGCTTCAGTGCTACAGCTGCAGGATACTGAATTACAAATCCCTGATGTTTCAAAAATATTTTGAAATCTAAGTTACAGTCTATGAAGATTCTTCTGAAGCTACCAGGGATCTCAACCCATGGGAACAAGAAACAGTTTAGTGAGGTCAGTATTGAAAATAACTTTGTTGTCTTAAGAAATAAGTTTTGCCTTTAGACAATATCCCCAGGACCATTTTCTTAGGACAGCTCTAGTCCGAGCAGAGAAGGAGAGTGAAGAAAATCTTATATTGGAAATGAATGACATATCTTGAAGGCCTACTATGGATAGGCACCTCTGTAAATACACATTAAATCTTTGAGAATTTTGAGGTAAGTACCATTATTGTGAGTAGGTAGAGCGCTGCGTTGCAGTCTCTGAGGTCCTGAGTTCAATTCCCAGCACCGCAAAAATGGGAGAAGGACCTGGCAATCCACTCCCAAGGCAATCCTGAAACAGCCAGCCATTGAAAACCCTATGAGGGTCGCTATGAGTTGGATACCGACTCGACGGCACCTAACAACAACAACCACCACCACCATTATTGTGCTCTATTTTCAGATGAGGAAACAGAGACATGGAAGGCAAAGTAATTTGACAAAGGTATTGCATCCAAGGGTCACTTTGCCAGCTGTACAGCCCAAGAAGTCCCACTCAGAGCCTCAGGGGCTGCCACTCGGGTGCAGCTAAGATCTTGATTTGTGCCATAGAGAAGAATTTCAGGATGAGTCAGAGTGAGGCAAAGCTAGTAAGTCTGATGATGCAGAAAGATAAACTGCACTGGGAGGGAGTCAAATGTGGGCATTAGACACATACAGAGAGTGCCAAAAAATGTGTTTGATGTTGTTAGGTGCCGTGAGGTCAGGTGCAACTCATAGTGACCCTATGTACAACAGAATGAAACACTCCCCAACGCTGTGCCATGCATAGCCCTGTCAGTGCTCTTCTGCTATTCACATTTTAAAAAGGAAAAAAAACTGTATTAAAATTGTAATACTCATTATATGCTGAGAAAAAAATGAATACAAGACGTGTTTGCCTTCTGCAGTTATGAGAGGTGCTCAGAGTGGTTCTGTGGCAGAAGAAGCAGGACTTGTTGGTGTGCTAGGCCTCCTGGATCTTCCTGTGTGCACATCACACACAGCACCACATGTCTCAAACTTACCACCAATGTGTGCAATTGTTAGGCGTGTTGGCAGTTCTCTTGAACCTCCTGCTTGCATTGTTGTACTTCCCCAGCGTTGTTGAATTTCAAAGACCGCTTCAAAACGGTCTTGTGCTCCCCCAGCAACTGTGCTTCTGCCATGTTTTGACTGTCTTGACTGTTGTGTGGTAGCACTAGCACTCATTTAACACCATGTTTTGAGTGAATGTCATACTACTCATTGATATGACAATTCAATTGAACTTCAAAAAGTAATACATAGATAACATCTGTTAAAATACACATACATTTTTTGGCACGCCAGCTATATAGTGCTTCAGCAGCACCTCTCCATGTGATTAACAGCTTTGGAAGTTGTATTGTTGAAATGAGGTAATCTATAAGATTGAGGGGCTGGGATTTAGCTCAGTTGGTAGAGAGCTGTGCTGCAGTCTCTGAGGTCCCGAGTTCAATTCCCAGCACCGCAAAAATGGGAGAAGGGCCTGGCAATCCACTCCCAAGGCAATCCCAAAACAGTCAGCCATTGAAAACCCTGTGAGGGTCGCTATGAGTTGGATACCGACTCAACGGCACCTAACAACAACAAACAACAACAACATAAGATTGAGAGAAAAACTATGATTGTACATATTGAAAAATTCATAAATTATGAGGTGATTTATGAGGGTACTGTGAAGGCTTACATATCAGGAAAAATGTAGTTAAGATAAAAATGTGGATCGAATTAAATCAAAACTTTTTTTTTTTTGCTATACATAGGTCACATAAGGAAGCTAAGACGTGTTTTGATTCCAAGCATGGTTCATTAGCCATGTGAATAATCTCATTTGTGCTATTTTAGGAGGCAGTATGGCTTCAGTGTGGGCAGCCAGGCTCTGGTCAGTTGTACAGAAATTCTTGATTCAGGCATCAAGAGAAGTGAACCGCACAGACCCAGGAGGTGAGGGTGAGGCTCTCTTTTCCTTTCCCCGGTCCTCGTAATTTTTTGTCTTTCTGTTCTGCCTCACAAGAGCAAGCATTAGGCATCAATCTTGGTGTTCAGGGCACCACTGGGATCTGCATGGTCACTTGCTTTCACCTGGGCTCTAGATGGTGACATTTGAATTCTCCCTGATGTGTTACTCAGCCTAAGTCCTGGCCCAGGTCCAAGATCATAGAAACATCTGTCTCCAGGCAACTCCAGACACTTCTGTACATGAGCTGAGCAGTCCCCTGTCCAGATGGTCAAAGCAGAGCACATTTATTATACCAGGAAGAAAGTAGCCCTTTTTCTCTATCTCAGGTTCTGGAATAGGGGTTTCTATAACTGGGCACCCTCTCCAAGATGGTGGTGGTTGTTTGTTTTGTGTTGCCATAAAAGAATATCTGGAGCTGAATAGTGTATCATGAGGAGAGATTTACTGCTCACAGTTGCGAGGGTTTTGAAGTCCAAAGTGAAGGGGCTGATGTCTGGTGAGGGCTGTCTTGCTGAGTCATCTCATGGCAGAAGGCAGAAGCGGGGAGGAGAGAGAGGTGTTAAACTCATCCTTTTAAAAGGAACCCAGTCCCACAATACTGACATTAATCCAGGCAGGGCAGCATCCCCATGACTCAAACATCTTTAAAGGTCTTGCCTCCCAACACCTGCACATTGGGGTGCAACTTGCTAACATTTGAACTTTGGAGGAAGCATTCAATCTGCAGCAGCTGTCAGTGGAAATAAAAGCAGTGGTGGTGGTTTCTCTAGGACCACAGCTTAGCCACCATGGGGTGCCTGGCAAAAATTCCTGTCCTGAGGACACAATAGAGTTGTGATTTAGGGTCTCTTCTGAATATTTTTTTCTGAATCTTAGCCAGTGACCAGAGATTAGCCACTTTATATTCCATTTTCCTTATTCCTGTGTCAAAATTTCCAACTACTTGTCTGTCTTCCCCAAGGATGTCCTCTCAACTTGTAGACCCACTTCTCAACAGTATTCTATAGTACATTTTATATCTATGGTAGAGTTACCATATAAAAACATGACACTCAGTTACATGTTTACTCTGATTTAACTTTTAAAGAATATCAAAGAAATTAAAATTTAAATGGATCTCGTGTAGTTTTGTTTGCTAAATCTGGAAACTATAATTCTATAGCTAACTCACTAGAAGTAAGGGGAGAGATGAGCTTTTTCTTGGGTCTACCACTTTGTTTAGTGTAGTTTAATAGTATAGTGTAGATTAGTTTAATAGTACTAGAAGCTAAAATAGTCTTGTGGTTAGCATTCACAGATTGGTGCAGTGTTTTCTATAACTCATTTATTTAAAATCATGTATTTGAAACTACTTTATAATAGTTTTTAGGAGCTTTCCTGTATTATCTGAGATTAAGATATCCTATAACAATGAGTTCCTCCATGTGTCTGTTAGCTTGTTGTGCTGTGGGGGCTTGTGTGTTGCTGTGATGCTGAAAGATATGCCATTAGTATTTCAGGTACCAGCAGGGCCACCCATGGTAGACAGGTTTCAGCTGAGCTTCCAGACTAGACTAGAGAGAAGGACCTGGCAGCACACTCCTGAAACAGCCATTGAAAACCCCGTGAATAGCAGAGAAGCACTGTCAAATATATTGCCAGAAAATGAGCCTCCCCCGACTGGCTGGAAGGTATTCAAGGTACAACCTTAATGGAAATGGACTAAAGCCCCTGGGACCTCCTTTTGTTAATATAGCATGACTCAAAATGAGAAGAAACATAGTGGCTCCAACATCGGGCTCAAACATAAAAAGATGGTGTGCATGGCACAGCGTTGGGTATTGTTTCATTCTGTTGTACATCACTATGAGTTGGCTACAACTCCACAGCATCCAATAACAACATATTACCTGGAACATCAAAACTTTTAAACTTAATTTTTCATGGAAATTTTTGAAGTGTATTTTGCACCACTATTTCCACTTAAAGATGATATATTCAATATGACCTCCTCTGGAAAAATCAGCATTATTATTATTAATGTAAATTCTTTTGGCTTTTGATGTATAATATACCCCCAAAGACTACTGGTACATGTAGTACTTTTCCTATCTGTGAATGGTCTCATTTTGCTATGCTCTTGAGAGTGTCTGAATGACTTTTACTGTCCTCTCCATAATTCAGAGGCCTGTGTGCACTTCCAAGTCTCTGCTTATTCTTTGTATATGGGCTTGAGGGGTGTGAGTGCAGCACTATATTTGTCAGTATTACTATGCAAGGCGTGTTCTGTGTAGGACACAGTTCTATATACTGTTAATAGGTCCCTTCAGAAAAACTTCCAAGATTGGAAAGTTTGAGAGACAGCGGGCTGAAAGGAAGTAAACCTGTAAAACGTTGAAGTCCTTTTTCCCGGGATTTTCACATGTTCACACAAATTGTAAAGCCCTAGGTGTTGAATATGGTATACAGTAAAATTTTTTCTTATCTGTGCATGAAATCACTTTGCTGGAAGGTCTCACTGGCCATAATATGAAATTCTGTTATGACTTACAGTTGCCATGTTAACAGAAGAGTTGTACACAGAAATAAAATCTTCAGCATGATATAGGTTCCATTCAAAAAGAAGATGAAAATAATGAAATGGGGAAATGATTTATAATAGGGATAAAATTAATATCTTTTATGAATTACAGTCATTATTTTTTGGAGATAGTTCTTTGACAATAATAGATAATGTCCTGAAGATTTGAACACCTTTAACTGGAGGACAGTTTTCTCTTTGGAAGGAATTAGGAGTTAAGTTTCTGACTGTTAATGCACAAAAGTGAAGTAACATGTCAAGATTTATTGTTGTTGTTGTTAGGCGCCATCAAGTTGGTGTCCAACTTACAGGGACTATGCATACAACAGGTGAAACACTGTTGTGCTTCTCCGCTACTCATAGGGTTCTCAATGGCTGATTGATTTTTGGGAGTTGGTTGCCAGGCCCTTCTCCCAGGTGTCAGGGTTTAGATCCCATAAAATATAATACCAGAATTCTTCTTGCTTGTTAGATACATTTGATGAGATGATATGTATAACTAAAGCATAAATGGAGTTCAATGCCTCAAATGGAAACTTCAAGACATAGGGCTAATGATAAACTTGCTTCTTTTTCCTTTTGAAAATGCCATTTTATTTTCTCCTCCTGCTCATAAAAATACATATTTTAGATGAATATTAAAATCAAGGGTTTTGCTATTGCTGTCATTTTTTGAAGTCATTACTGTTAAATAATGAAGGGACTGTTAATATTTGTTGAAAGGAACATTTTAACATTTGGCTTAAATACATGTGCCATTTCCTTTTCCTGAGCACAACACATAAATTTGCTGTATTCTATCATAGAATACCTAATCAAATGTACCAGTCTGGGCATGGTGGCATAGGCCTTGTAATTCCAGTGCTCAAGTGGCCAAGACAGAAGTCTTGGGAGCTCAAGGCCAGTCTTGGCTACCTCCAGAGACCCTGACTCAAAACAAAACAAAACCAAGCAAACAAAACCAAACCACTCCCACCAACAAAAATCCAATATCCTCCATCTCATGGCTTAGCATCAATGATAAATTATAATTTGGATATTTAATCTAATCTGAATGTAGACGCTTGTTTCAAAGACAAACCCATATCTACCTGCAGCTGTTTTGGTGTCTGTTGGACTGTGCATCTTACGTAACCTGTGAGGACAAGTTAATTTTAATAATAGCTAACCACATGTCAGGGCTGGGGTTTAGCTCAGTTGGTAGAGTGCTTGCTTTGGACACTCTGAGACCCTGGGTTTGATCCCCAGCACTGCAAAAATGGCAGCCCGCTTCCAAAAAAAAAAAATCCCTAAACAGTTGAAAATGCTATAAATAGCACAGTAGGACTGACATAGTGGCAGGCATAGCATGGTGTCCGAGAGTGTCTTGCTCTGTGTACACGGGGTTACTATGAGTCGGACCTTACTCAACAGTACTTAACAACAACCCATATGTCAGCCATGCTTCTACAGTGTTTTCCATGTATTATTTGATTCTCACAGTGGTGTAGAGTACTTCAATGATTTACATTTTACAGATGAGAAAATCAAGGTATACTTTCCCAAGTTCACATGGTATGTGGTAAAAAGCCTGGATGTGAACCCAAGTTGTCTGATTCCAGAGTTTGTTCTTGATGACTATTAAGAAAGGAAAGATGGAGCAGTATTTAATCTATTCCATAAGACTCTAGTCCTACACCTCCATAACCTTCTCATTGGTTTTCCTATGTCAAAAACTAGTTGATCTGAGTCTTACCTTCTTCATGAATGTAAGGAGAAGAAGTATTACATCTCAGTTAAGAATAGTGAACCCTGGGCACAGTGGCTCATGCCTGTAACCCTCATGACTTGGGAAATGGAGGCAGGATGGTCGCGGGGCCAGGGCCAGAAGCAACCTGTGTAACTCAGTGAGACCCTGTCTGAAGATAAGAAAATTTAAAAAGGGGCTAGGAGTGCAGCTCAGTGGTTGTGTGTGTGTGCAAAAAGTATGTGCAAGGACTTGGGTTCTTCTCCCTCAGTACTGCAAAAAATAATAATAATAATAATAATAATAATAATAATAATAATAAAGTGTCAACTCTGTAGCCAATGTCTTTATTTCTTGAAGAAAAAAGATCATTCTAATTCCTAGAAAGGGCTGGGATTTAGCTCAGTTGGTGGAGCGCTGCACTGCAGTCTCTGAATCTCGAGTTCAGTTCCCAGCAAGGCAAAAATGGGAGAAGGGCCTGGCAATCCACTCCCAAGGCAATCCCGAAACAGTCTGCCATTGAAAACCCTATGAGGGTTGCTATGAGTCGCATACCGACTCAAGGGCACCTACCAACAATTCCTAGAAAGGATGTGAGCTTTGTCACACTCTATTTTAATATCCCTCAGGGGTAAACTACAGAGGTGAGTGCTTAGTAACTGTTCAACAAAGACTTGCTGAGTGACGTTCACTTTATTGATGAAACTGAGGCCCAAGAATTGAAAGCCTTCACCATGTTCTCCTGATATGATGTAACAGAAATTCACCTGTGGTTGCAGGTTTGTCATTTTTCACTGTGCTGCATAGATACTCAATATTCATTGCTTGAGTGAACAATTTATATAAATGTTAAATGCCTGGAATTAATGACAACCATACTGATTTAGTTGGGAGAAGGACCGAGCAACCCACTCCCAAAAATCAATCAGCCATTGAAAACCCTATGCAGAGCAGAGAAGCACTGACAATAGGGTTTCGCCTTTTGTATGTAGGGTCGCTATGAGCCGGATCCCGACTTGACAGCACCTAACATACTGATTTAGTAGGCTCATGGTGATCATATTAGAACACACAAAAATATCTTCATTATATTGACTACAAGAGCCGATTATGTTGATGGTTACTAAAGCAAATGGCTCTCCAGATGTACCAGGGCCATATTTCCAGTGTATGCCTCTTGGTTTCCTGATAGGACACCCCTACCTTAATGCAAGATGGACAAATACCCTACATATTATCATACAAGAAGTGGTAAACTAAGGCTTCTCCTAATTTCCATCTGAAAAAGGCCAATGAATTATGATCAACTCTTCAGAGTTGATAGGCCCACACATCTTACCCCTCCATGACAATGTATTTTCCCAAGGCACTTGGAAAAGTTCTCTCTTCCAAATGAGAACCATTTACATGGGGATCTTCTGTTAAAAATTAAACGGAGAGACACTAAAACTTTCTCACAGTTTATTGGAGCAAACAGTGATTCATAAACTGGGCATCTTCATGCTATGGTTTGTGGTTTGTGGTTCCACCAGAGAAGCTTGAAAGACAGACTTTTATAAGGTGAGTGAGGAAGCAAATCAAAGAGAAAAGTTGATTGGTTATAGTTATAGAGTTGCTGTTACTGGGCTGTTCAGGTGGAAATTCTCTGTTTATGGAATTAGAGGTGAGTTGGCACTTTGTGATTGGTTCAGTGTAAGTTTTGTCTCTAAGATAATCATTTACCAGAACTACATTTGGGTTAGGTTTCAGTTTGCTTTCATAGGAACTCAGAGCATTGTAGACACTTAAGTTCAATACCCCTTAATTAAATTATTTTAAAACTTCCTACATTCTTGTCAATGTACATTTTGATTGATGTCTTGATTTTGTTTTCCTGTTTACTCTTTATTACTGGCATACCTGTATGTATATATATGTGTACACACACACACACACACACACACACACACACACACACACGCACATATATATCTTTATTTTCAGGGATAAATGGAACCAGGAACAATTTACTTTAACATCCTAATTCATGTGTAAAAAGAGGAAATTGGGATGATGTAGTAATAATACCCAGGGCATATATTTTTCAACTACTTGACATCATCTTTAGGGCTTTTCATGGTACTGATCTCACAGCTTTATGTTGTACATGAACTTTTCTCAGTAGTCAGATTGAGAACAGTAACAGTTTAAATTCTATTGATTGCTGCTGGTTGTGGTGCCACATATCTATAATTCTAGCATTCAGGAGGAAGATGCAAGTTCAAGGCTAGCCTGGGTTACACTGTGAGACTCTGTCTCAAAAAATAAATACATGAAAAATGAATAAATGAATACGTTCCATAGATTTCGTCAGTAGGTTTGTCCTCTCTCTATATCCTGGTCCAGTCCTCTTCCCCATAATTGTGTGAATATTATTGAGTTGTCTTCATCACCAGCTCAGTTGAGTTGTCACCAAAGTCATTCCTGACTAACTTCTGGCTAGATATAACTCTTTTCTACCCAGCACCTGGTCTACCCATTTGGTCTTAATTATACTGCCTAATATTGTTTTGTTCATCAGCGTATACTTTTTGTAGCTTTAAGGATAGCATCACATCATGTAGTATTTCTTTTGCTTTTCAGGTGTATATTTTGACATTTTGTTCACTACCAGTTAAGCAAATAATCAGAGGATTGCTTCACAAGAATGGATTCTTAGTGAGTGGACAGGGAAGCATGATGATTTTGAGTACTTCTTTTGTACTAGGTTTTAAATAGATGAACTACAAATTAACCCTCATCACAATCCTATAAACTCTATTATTCTTTTGGGGAAATAGAACTGTGGACATATTTTCCCAAAATCATACTGCCAGAAAATGAGATATTTGAGTTTAGACCTGACTCCACCATGTTATAGAAACTCATTAAATTTTAAAAGTTCTAAGACGCTATTTAAAAAAGCTCTTTAAAAACAGATTCTTATGCATCTTGAATTGTTTAAATTTGGGAGTTCCTCGAAGCAGGAGAAGGGAATATGCAGTTTTTGAAGTTTTTTAGAATATAATTTTAACAAGTTATGCTAATTTTCCTCTTTTTCCTAAACAGAAGCTAGTTTTTAAAAGTCTGATTAGGACTATTGACATAATTAAAAATTTAAATACCTTTCATTTCCTTTACAAGGCATCAACAATTTTGTATCAGTGCCTATTATTTATACTCTAAAGTCTATTGACTACAGGAAAAATGTAGTTTTCACAGTGGCCAAGGATGATCTTTTTGTGTTACTGAAAGTATGTTTATACTGCCTTGCACATCACCTTTGGTGTATAATCATGACTCATGAAATTCTTGACATGTGAATATATCATCATAATTCACATATTTACAGTTTTGAAGAAAAACAAAGAAAATACCATGATATCATAGAAATAGCCTTGTAGTTAGAGAGGGAGACCTGGGCTTTGTCCTCACATTGCCACAAGGTGAATGTGGTGGTCTAAGTAACCCCTTCAGTTATAAAACTGTAGGGTTGGACCAGTGATCTACAGGGTCCTTCCAATGTTAAGGTTAATGATTATCATAACAAGGGAATCCTAGAGAACAAACACAATACTAAAGAACTTTTACATGCTCTGAGCTACCTTTTAGAAAGTTGGCAGTAGCTTTTAAATCAATAAGAGACCAGAGGGCAGAGCTGCAACACGTGAATTAAAATGCTTCTTGGTCTTAATTTCGGGCACGTTTCTGACACTTCAGGGTGGTTTAAGTGGCTCTGGGTGCCCTGATACTACACAAAGCTCACATCACCCTAATCACTATGAACCCTCACAGATGAGCGCTAGAAAGGTTTCCTGTAGAAGCTGGAAAAATGAAACTGTAAATGCCTTCCAGCTGGCACGCTTAAATGTTCTTCATCTCATCGGAGACGTGTTCAGGTTAATTTCGCTTGATGACTGATAGCTCATCCAAACGTTGCTCAGGATAATGTGAAGCAATTTTTCTCCCCTAGTGATGAACTCAGATAAGAGGGTGATTTTTGAAAAACAAGTAACTAATGTTTCTCAATTGAAAAAAAATGATACCATTACAAAGATACAAAACTAAATTATATCATCTTTTTAAAGAAAAAGACTCAAGGTCGGGATGTAAAAAGCATAAGGCTAATTGCACGTATACATATGGTGTGCATTCTAGTTAAGTACTGAGGAGTTAATACTCTCATGCCCAGCTGGTTTAGGTCAAGCTATATACATCCTGCTGTTCACAAAATGATGAAAAAGAAAAGGGCTTCCTCGTGTCACTCTATGCCAGATAAACACCATATGGCCCCAAGGCAACATTAAATAAAAAAAACCTTAACATTAACATTTTTGATACCTTAAGACATGCAATCTAGTGCACATTTTCTTCTTTAAATTCCTGCTCTAGTCCTGGTGTTACTACTGGCTGCATTTCAGCTGTGAAATGTGAATGTGAAAACAAGCAAAGAGCCTGATAACAAAGTCACGTATTGTAGAATCTACATTCTTTACTTTGGATGATTTCTTCCTTTATGGTAGTACTTTCTTTGTAGACAGCAGTTTTCCAGAAAGAAAATGAAGACATGAAGAGGGACAATAAGCTAGTCATATAAATTCATATAGACAGGCACATTCAATATGAAGTGATTTTTGTAAAACTAGAGATTAAAAAAATGGAATTATAGAATGTTAAAGCTGGAAGGGATTAGAGAATTCTTTAGCCTCATCTTGTTAAAGAAAAAAAGAATATTGGCAGAGTTGTGTTAATTAGCTTGCCTAAAAGCACATGAGAGAATCAACAAATCAATTCTAAATCTTAGGTCTATAGGCTTCCATTTGAGCACTTTTTAAATATCTATGTCATAGGTTAGCAGAGCTACAATAAATTTCAAAAATTACGATGCTTAGCTGAGAAGCTATTTTAGTATGAAACAGATGCATAGACACAGACTTTGCAATTAAAAGCAATACATTTTAAACATAAAACATATTTTTGAGTTTGATCCATAGCACTGCAAAAAAATTCATATTTTGAGGAAAAATTAAATACTACTTAAAAATAATTTCATTGTTACTTCAATTAGTTGGTTATCCTAATCACTCCACTAGTCAAAATCTTTCACTATTTCATAGGTATTCCAAAAATCTCTCTATGCACAAACTTAAAATAACATATTTTGTGTGATCTGATGAATGATTTTCTTTTTTATAACTCCAGCAGATTATGGGTCTAAAGTAGCCTGTTCACAATGAACCAAAGGACTCAAAACAGAACTCTTCATTTTCTCATTAAAAATGGTTATAATTTTGCTGGATTTCTAAATGCCTTTGGAAGCTGTGATCATCTGACTTCAAGGTAGTTCTAGATTTAGTTTTTGCTTATTTAAAAAAAGCATAAACTTTGTAGTTGGTTAAAAACTACCTTTTTATTAAAAATGTTTTATAACTTTAAACCATACCTAGATATTTCAGAACATCATTTTCAATATAAATGTATAGAAATGTCTACCTCTTGTCCATCCATTGGTGTTTTCTTGCAACTCACATTTAAGTGCATAAAATAGGAAGTCCTTGAAACTATTTTCGTCTGTAAAGATTTTTTTCTACTTCTCTGGAGAGTGGCATGTATTTTTAAAAGCATTTAAACAAAGTACTTATTAAGAGCATATTACATTTTAAGAAATATTTCTTTTTTTTGTACTTGAAATGTTTAAAACCAATCTTCAGAGTACAAAATCAGGGATACAGGTAATAAAATGAAGAAACATAGCCCCTGATAAGAGAACTTTTAGTTATAAAACAGACGCAAAAGTTGAGCTTAGAACCTTAAATTGAAATTTAGAGCTAATGTAACTGATTTATTGAAAAATGTTTTGTTATTCAATTTTGATTTCATTGTTAACTACTCAAAGACTTCAAAAGATAAAGAGCCATGATTACTACAGAACCCAGTAGGAATTATGATAAAAATTTATCAGGAGTCATTACTTCAATTTTCATCAAAGCCTCTAAGACCATGGTTTATAGCTGTTCATTTACTCCAG
Organism: Pedetes capensis; assembly: GCA_007922755.1. Lineage (NCBI taxonomy): Eukaryota > Metazoa > Chordata > Mammalia > Rodentia > Pedetidae > Pedetes > Pedetes capensis. The sequence continues at coordinate 14,169 of VMDO01012935.1, read as the reverse complement.
TGCAGATTTATAAATACTGTTGCTGCTGTTGTTGTTAGGTGCCATCTAATCAGGTCCAACTCAGAGCGATAGGACCCTATGTATAAGAGAAGGAAACATTCCCCAACACTGTGCCATGCCAGGCACCATTGTCAGTGTTCCTCTGCTGTTCATAGGGTTTTCAGTGGTGGTTTGTTTCAGGAGTGGGTTGCCAGGTCCTTCTCCCTAGCCTGAAGCGCCTGATATTCTCAGGCTGTCTCTCATCCTAGGACTAACCAGGCCTGACCTTGCTTGGCCTCTGAGATCAGGCAGGATCAGATGTCAGGGTGCTATGGCTGCAGAGGTTATAAATACTAGAGGCAATATATGAAAAAAGGCTTGAACCATAAAAAGAAAGGAATTTTGCTCTCTAACACTATTCATCAATAAAAAAACATAGCCTTTTGGAGAAGTGGCTAATTCCAGGGTTGAAACAGACCATATAAGAAGAATTTACAGCATGTTGTAGTCCTGGAAAGAAACAATAGGGGAAATTGAGTGTGAGGTGTAAAGTAATGCTTATTTTTGTAACTTCTCTGTAAATCTCAAACTAAAGAGGGAGAGGAAAATCTCAAAATACAGGATGCAACTCTATGAACACATAGAAAAAGGGGGAAGGAAAAAATCAATGAGAGTATCACCCAGGTTTAAATACAATTTTCACTACATACTAATTAAAACTCCTACTTTTTTCTTTTCTTTAGTTTATACTGTTAAGTAAAATACGCAAGATGATGAATGTGTAAGCAAAATTGATTTAATAGTTGTATAATGGATATGTTGTTGTTGTTGTTGGGTGCCGTCGAGTCAGTATCCAACTCATAGCGACCCTCTGTACAACAGGGGAAACATTATTGTCAGTGCTTCTCTGCTGTTCATAGGGTTTCCAATGGCAGACTGATTTTTGGGAGGGGGTTGCCAGGTCCTTCTCCCAAGCCTACAGCTTCTGGTGTTCCCAGGCGGTCTCCCGTCCAGGTACTAACCAGGCCCGACCCTGCTTAGCTTCCGAGATCTGACGGGATCGGATGCCACAGGGCTATGGCTGCAGGCATAATGGATATAGCAAATGATTTATACCTCTGTACTGTACTAACAGTTAGGAATAAAATAAAATTCAATGTGAAAGAAGTGTTAAATTTGCATCTGGTGGAATAAAAAAGATAAAGGTGGAAATAAAACTTTATTGAATAAAAGTTCCTAAAAGGGATTTTTGTTTTGTATTTTCTATTTCATTAGGCCTTGTTTATGAGGTTTTGGGATTGAAGCAATAGAAGACTTTCGTGACTACAACAGCTTATTTGAATATCAGATAGACAAATAAATTGTTTAACTTGTTTCAAGTTATACTGGCCTCTGCCACAAACCTCAAAGCCCTTTAATAGAGTCATGATTCATTCTCTAATGTGATAAAACTTATGAGAGTATGTTGTAAATTCCCACAGACTATAAAATGTGTGCCATCATTAGTTTTACTTCACAGTTCCTATCATCATCATTCTTGAGTGCTCAGTAACATATTGGTTGCTAGAGGGAGTTTCCATAGGTTGGAGAGTCCTTATCCTCATAAAATGTAAAAGATGGGCTCATTCATCCCCATAAAATAACACTAAATGTAATTTTAATTATGCAGATATGACCTTAGGAAAACTAGGCATAATTGTGTAGTTTGATTGGTTTCTCCTGCCTTGGTTAAAAGGAATTTCATAAACTGAGTGATGTGAATTACACATGATGAGCCGTTTTTATAAAGAACATGGACAGGACTGACAATGTCTTTCATATGCCTGTGATTTGACCTTGGAGCACATGTACACATGCTGATCAGCCTCTGCAAGGCAAAACTGCAGGCACTAAGGCAAACTTGATGAGTATTTATTTTCTTAAGTACATACTCTCTCAGTATGTGGTGGGGGTTTAAACTTTTTTTCTATTTTGTGAAATTGGATTTTAACCATCTTTGAGATAAATCAGTGGTAGAAGTGAGAAGAAAATGAAAGCTAAAATGCAAATGCACTGATGGGACAGATTTACAGTGGTATAACTACTGCCAGCTCTCTCTATGGATTAAAAAAAAGCTTCAATGAGACACAATTGACATATAATATACTGCCCATACTTAAAAGATACAGTTTGGCAATTTTGGACATGGGTATAAACCAAGAAGCAATCACCACAATAAAAATAATGAATATGTCATCCGGAGTTTCCTTGTACCCAGCTGTAATTTCTTCTTCCCCTCTCAACACCACCTCTTGTTATTTTCCAGCTCTATTGAGGTATCCCTGCAGCAGTACCACTGTGGCGTCTGATCCCATTAGATCTTGGAAGCTAGGCAGGGTCGAGCCTGGTTAGTACTTGGATGGGAGACCACCTGGGAACACCAGGTGCTGTAGGCTTGGGAGAAGGACCCAGCAACCCACTCCCAAAAATCAATCAGCCATTGAAAACCCTATGAATAGCAGAGAAGTACTGATAACACTGTTTTACCTATTGTAAGTATGGTCACTATGAGTGGGACACCAACTCAACAGCACCTAACAACAATCTTTAATCTGAGATACTTGGGATCAGATGTGGTTTGTATTTCAGTTTTTTCATGTTTTGGAATATTTGCTTATATGTGATGAGCTATCTTGAGGATGTGATTCAGTCTACACATAAAATTCACTTGTTTTGAATTACACGTAATCTAAAGGTGATTTCACATAATTTAAATAATTTTGTGGAGGAAACAAGGTTTGATGGTGTGAAATTTTCCATCTTTGGTGTCATATCATTGCTCAAAAATTTTCAAGCCTTTCAAATTTTGGATTAGTGATGTTCAACCTCTACTAATATTAGTGTGAGTTATTAGTATAAGTGTGGATTAGTATTAACACTAATATTATTATGAAAATAGTTCTCATCAACCCCTTGCAAAGTCTTTTGATCCCCAAGGGATGAGTGGACACACTTTGAAAACTATTGCCCCAAAGATTTCAAAGAGACAGACTGAAGGCACATGGAGTACAGCTATTTATCATCTGAGTTACTTGCCTTAGACTATTCAATGAAAGAGGACCACATTTCTGTGTTCATTGAGGTCACTGGATTAGTGTTATACCTTGGTAGTGCAGCAGTCCAGCCATGTCTAAAATAATACAGATGTCTTTGAGGCCTTTGTTTGGTATATTCATGTGCAGCGTTGACATTTTTGTTTACCTATCTCTCTTGAGGCAAGTGGAATATGTTCTTTTAGTGATATAGGAAAAAGCACAAAACATAGCTTGATTGATGCTCTAAGCTTTGGTCTCTTACTCTAAGATTATTTCCTGTGTATTTTGTGTGTCTGGAATCCCAACTCACTCCCCTTTATCAGAACCTGAGACGTCTATTTGAGAATGTGAGGCTTGAGGTACCCAGGGCCTAACTTCTAGTTCTAAGTAGCTCCTAACCATTTAACCTAAAAGATTTAAGGTTTAAGAGTTCATCACGCAAATAAAACTTTTGAAGGTTTGTTTTGATGTCCCCAAATTCCTGGTGTTAGTATGTCATTAATACTTCACCAGTACCCTCACTACGCTGAACAAGTATTCTGTGATTTCAATAAGTTTAAAATGTCACTAAATTGATTTAATGGGTAGCTGTAGTTTGAATGAAAGGTGTGTATATGGGAACTCTATGGGAAATAGAAGCCAGTATGGTTATATTCTAAAATTTTATTTCTACAAAATATTCTAAAACAATATTTACATAATGTATTTAATGCAAATGGATGAGTATCAATGGACATGCTTAAAAATACTTTCGTAAGTCAGATTATGACATCTCATACTTTGTGGTATACTAAAATACTTTCTTCACCTAAATTAAAGAAATAAGTATATGGTTAGTCTAGAATTATATTTATATTTATTGGCTACTTATTTTGAATAATCTAGAAAAATACTTCAAAAATTGTTCTTCTTTGGTGTGTAGTCATTCACCCTTGTGAATCTTATAGTCCAGAAGGTTTCCTTGAAGTTCACTGCCCTTTGCATAAGTTTGATTCACAGGTGTTAGTACAGTTGATTCCCCCCCATAATGGAAAGCTATGCTATTAAGCAGATCTGGACAAGAGTTGGTACAAATCAATAGATTCCAAGTTTATGGTAATGTCAACTCAGCAACTTCATTTTCACTTGTAACCAATATTATACTGTTAAAACATTCTCTGAATTTTTCTGTTATATTATTATTACCATTATTTTAATTTTCTTGGTTCTAATTTGGATATTTGAAAATTTTAATATATAAGTGCAATTACATGTATTTATATAGGGTACAGGGTGATGTATGCATATACACATTGCAGAATAAATCAGGTCAGTTAGCAAATCCATCACCTTGTACACTTATTTTTGTAGTGAAAACACTTGTAAATTCATCTTAGAAATTTTGAAATATAAAATATTGTTAACTATAGTCACCTTTCTTTGTAATTGTTGTTGTTGTTGTTGTTGTTGTTAGGTGCCGTCAAGTCGATATCTGACTCATAGCGACCTTCATAGGGTTTTCAATGGCAGACTGTTTCGGGATTGCCTTGGGAGTGGATTGCCAGGCCCTTCTCCCATTTTTGCGGTGCTGGGAATTGAACTCGGGGCCTCAGAGAGTGCAACGCAGCGCTCTACCCATTGAGCTAAATCCCAGCCCTTTCTTTGTAATAGATACAAAAACTTATTCTTCCTGTGTAACTGAGGTTTGTACCCTTTGACTGACTTCTCTTCAAAGTATTATTCAATTCAAGAGAAAATTAATAGTTCCAAGAAGCTAGATCCATTTTAGGTTGTTAATTTTCTATTTTAACTATGTCAAGTATGAAACACATTCTTTTTCTCTGGGGCTTACCCTTATATATTGCAGGCGAGTAACAATTAGAAGGGGGGAAGAGAAACCAAGAATGATGGTCAGATTACTTGAACTTTTGATGTTAATTCTGAGTTTTTAATAATTATTTTTATAATAGATTAAAGAATTTGTAATGGTCTGATATGAGTGAAAGAAGCAAGGTAAATTATTCTCTTATGAAAACTTCATATCTAAAAAGACTGATGTCGCTATCCATGTTATGCATTCAGCGTGTTAGCTGCACCATGGTGAATGAATTGTACATACTGAAATCTTACAGAGTGAAATGTTAGGTGAATAAAAACTCTTAAAGCTTAATTTGTAACTCTTTCTTTGGTCTGGTCTACTCTTCTAAGCACACTGTGAATCCTAAGGGAAAGTTAATGGACAATATTCAATTCTATATTTGGGGATGGGGTTTAGCTCAGTTGGTAGGGTGCTCTTTGTGCTCTTTGAGGCCCTGGGTTCAATACCCAAAACATCAAAAATGAGAGAAGGACGTCGCAGCCCATTCCTGAAGCAATCCCAAACCAATGGGCCATTGAAAACTCTATGATTAAGTATATCAGGTCTCTATGAGTCAGACATGATTTGATGACGCCTAACAAGAAGGGGCTGGGATTTGGCTCAGTTGGTAGAGTGCTGCGCTGCAGTCTCTGAGGTCCTGAGTTCAATTCCCAGCACTGCCAAAATGGGAGAAGGGCCTGGCAACCCACTCCCAAGGCAATCCCGAAACAGTCAGCCATTGAAAACCCTGTGAGGGTCGCTATGAGTCGGATACTGACTCGACGGCACCTAACAACAACAACAACAACAACAAGAACAATATTGGATTTAATAAGCCAGTGATGGTTACTATTGATTAAGACCTTCAAACAAGGATAAAATAATTTACCAACTCTCTGTCATTAAAATGTATCTATAAGATAGGTGAAATCAATATTTACTGAATCACCTAGGAAAAATATTTTTCCCAGCTCTACTAAGAATTGTATATATTTAAGGTGTGCAATGTAATGATATATTTATACATTGTAAAAATAATTACCACAATCTCCTACACCTCCCCAAAATATTATTGATCTTGAGCAAGTGAATGAAGCCCGGTGGCATGACCATAATAATTACATTTAGTTACAAGTTATTATTCCTGGTTGTTAAAGGTCTCACAATGAGATAAAACTGCTGAACTATCATAAGGAAAGACATTTGCTTACTTGTGCTAACATCATATCCATAGAGTAGGTGGATAGATTTCCTATCCAAATACTAATGGTTTAATAAAACAGTGTTAATTTTCTTTACAAAAGTCTTTCAGTACATCCTTGTGATTTTACTGATACTTTCCATGCCTTGGCCCTTCTCTGTTTTCCAGTCAGCAGCCCCAAATCATTTCATTCTATGATATTTAATTCTACTACCAACAGGATTCCTAGAATAAGAAGTCATCTCTTATATGTTAAAGTTGATGTCAAATAATATCATGTTTTTCTTTTAGAGCTTAAAATATTGCCTTATATTCTTTTAAAATTATTGTATCTGGTTTTATTCCATCCTAGAAAAGCCCAAGGCCAATGCGTTATGGAAGTACCATTTTCTATTAGTAGTGCAGGCAAACATTGTAATGCATGATTCAGAGATGTAAGTTAGCATTCCATAAAGATATCTCTGTGGCATGAGAGACAATTATCACTCCAAATTAGGAGAGTTGAAATGGATGGCATATGCTCATTCTATTAGATCATGGGAAAAAGAAGTACAATATTCAGTGAAACAATTTCAAATGCTCTCTTGCAGCTAATAACACACATCTTTAATCACTCTGTTTGGACAATTTACCATCTCTTCATATATAATATATAATTTAAAATGCCTGCCTAATACCTTCAGTTAATGTTTGACATTCCAGTTTATAATGAAAAATAGAATTTTTAAAGTGCTCCAAAGAACATTTTGTACTGAGAGTATGTAAGAAAATTTCATTAAACTTTATATTATATATCAATATAAGCATCAATGGATTAAGTGTGTGTACATATCTAACCCTGTACATAAATATGTGCATGTAATCGGAAATCTGTCAACACATAATTGAATGAGTTTCAATTCATCTAAGAAATGAAATTTTAATATATTTTGACATTCAAACAATATTAGAACAGAAAAATCAATAGTTGTTTTGCAATATTGAGGAGTTGAACTCAGCACCTCATGCATGCTAGGCAAGCAGTCCACCTCTGAGCCTTCCCCACAGCCCATTTTTTATTGTTTATTTTGAAACAGGGACTCACTAATTTTTGGCAGGCTGCCTCTGACCTTGAACTCCCAATTCTCTTGCCTTAGCCTACTGAGTTGCAATAGATTTTTACTTAAAATTCAAATTCACGTTTTGTCACTGGGTATCAAAGCAGTGTAGCTTGGTCCTCCTCCACTTCCATAATCCTTAGGAAACTCTTTTGTCAACCACTGCCTCCTGCTTATCTTCCTGGCCAAATTCCTTGGGTTAAGGAATTCCTATCCCCAGATTTCTTTGAGAGTGTTTTACTCCTCTTTAACCTTTTTTTTTTTTTTTTTTTTTTTTTTTTTTGCGTATAAAAAACCATTCAGATCTGCTCTATCCAGGTTTCCCCACCAGTTTAACCAATGAAACTCAAATAGGTTCCCATCTAAGCTGAGACCCAAATTATGATATGGTCCTACTGGCAAGACACTGGAGGCCCTGCATTACACATCGGATCTAAACTGCAATACACACACGCTTACAAACTAGAATCATGAGCCAGTTTTGAGAAATGCAAAAGTCCAACACATTTCTAATCCCAGTCTTGGTAAACATCCATTTTTGGTTTCTCAGTGTCCTTGATGGCAAAGTGAGAGAGTTGAAGTATATATTTTAGTCCTCAGCCATCATACATGGAATGAATCCACTATTTTCACATCTTTATAGTCTGTAGTTTCTTCACTTTTAATACCTATTTGGTGCTACTGAGTGAACTGGATGTAATAGAGTTGTGGATCTAGAATTGCTATAGATTTGATTCACTATTAAGATTCCTTAGTATATCCACAGGTCACTTGTACATCAGATAATCAACAATTTCCTGGGATGCAACCAGTCCATTAGCCATGATATGATACATCTTGCATTTCTAGTTTATGGAAATTTAGTTACAAAAGGACAACCAAAAATAGTAGTCTATTCTATCTTCATAGGTATCAATTTCTGATTATTTGTGGATTCAAGTTTAAATTGTATGCTTACATTTTTAAATTCATGCTTAAATGCATGCTTGCATTGCTTACTCCTTGCTTCCAGTTTTAGACTTTATCAATTCCCTTTCTATCATGGAAGATGAAAAATGGTGCTGTCTCTGCTCACCACACACACAGGTTCTTTTCTTTAACCCATTCTAGTGGTCACACTGTCACCAGCAGCACAGTACAGATGCACAGCTCAGCATGGCTGCCTAGCCTGAGGAGCCCCCTAGTAGGGTCCTCCACTCAGGTTAAGTTGGGTCCTTGGCTTCATCACAGAAAAGAAGCTCAGGACAAGTCAGTGAGAGTGAAACAAAGTTGTATAGTTTATTAAGTCCACACCCTAGAATACATGTGGGCCCAGAGGGAGAGAGGGAGAGGGAGGGAGGGAGGGAGGGAGAGGGAGAGGGAGAGGGAGAGGGAGAGAGAGAGAGAGAGAGAGAAGCACCCAGAACTTGGGCTTCCCAGGAAAGCCAAAAAAGAAAAACCGAAAACAATCCCCTGGGCACGTGTTCTCTCCAATTTTCTTTAACCTAGGGCACGCCCCATGTGATGTCAGCCCTGGACACCCAGCTCTGGGTGCCCCTTGTGATGGAGACTCAGCGCCTGGGCTAGGGAGGGGCCAGGAGAATCAAAAGGAAAGGTTCCATTACTTAGGTTGTGGAAGAAAATCATGAGGGAGTTCCCTGGGCAAGTCTCAGAAGCACAGAATTACAGAGGGGAAAACGAGGTCAATCTCAGGGGTTATATACATTTTCGACCCCAAGCATGGCGTATTACTATTTTCCCATTTTCATTATTTAAAATATCTCCAGAATAAGGGGCTGAGATTTAGCTCAGTTGGTAGAGCACCACTCTGCAATCTCTGAAGTCCTCGGTTCAATTCCCAGCACCACAAAAATGGGAGAAGGACATGGCAGTCTACTCCTGACACAATCCTGAAACAATTAGCCATTGAAAGCCCTATAAGGGTCTCTATGAGTCGGATGGGCTGGGATTTAGCTCAGTTGGTAGAGCGCTGTGCTGCAGTCTCTGAGGTCCTGAGTTCAATTCCCAGCACCACAAAAATGGGAGAAGGGCCTGGCAATCCACTCCCAAGGCAATCCTGAAACAATCAGCCATTGAAAACCCTATGAGGGTCACTATGAGTCGGATACCGACTGGATGGCACCTAACAACAACATGGGTCGGATATGACTCTGATGGCACCTAACAACTACAATGACTCCAGAATAACGCCTCCATTTAGCAGTCCTCAGGGCACTCTGGTAGTTGTGTTAGAATTCATGATTCTCAGCTGGCAAGGCTCAAAGCAGATTCTGGGGTGGAAACTCTTTCCCTTTCTATGTCCCCCAATACGGTAATTTTGGTTAGACCAATGGGTAGTGTTCACATTATTATCACTATAAACAGTTAAACTATATTATAAACTATGGTGACCTTTTTTTTCTACTCAACGTTTTGTTCCCTTGGAGACCTTCAACATTTTTCTACCAAGGGCTCCCTATACATACTTTTCCCTCAGTCCTAACATCTCTCTACTATTTTGCAAATACATATCAAGGATTTCTCCCTTTTTGATTCAAAAGGTAGCATATTGTTAAACATAGTAAATTCTTGATATTATAGTTAGTTTATCTGTAGATAAGCACTCATCTATTCAGCAAATATTTGTTGAGTGTCATCTAGGCAGTAAATCCTAGAATAACAATAAAAACAGCTGTGAAGAAAACAAAGTCCCCATTTGGCCCTCTAGGACACTGAGAAACAGTAAGTCTCCAAACTCACAAAGACAGTTGCCTCCTAATGCAATACTTATGGTTGTATTTTTGTTTTTAAACAAGAAGCTGACTTAATATCACATAATATGGAAATATATGCTTATCTATTCTGAGCTCATAAATATGTAGGTAAAATGCTTACCCAGCTGAGATTTGTTATCTCCTTATACTTACCATGTTTTTATTTAAAGAGTCATGTTCTTAAAATCATCAAACAGAACTCCAGGGACCTAAATTAGTGTAAATCAAAGGAAAGCCCCAAACATTTAGGGATTATGGAGCAAATAACATAGGAATAACGAGTGTCAATCCCAAATCATCTTAGTGAATTCACTGTCTTAAAAGCTCTGCTTTCACATTTATTTTTGAAAATCATCATGTGACAAACCTCTGGCTGCCAAATCATTTTTCTCCCCGCTCAGTGTTCTCTATTTTAAATAAACTCTTTTCCTATCCTGTGGACACTGTCTTATTTTCTAGAAACATAATTAAAACCTAACCTACTTGTCTATCACCTTAATCTATGTAGTTTGTCAAATTCTCTGCCTGCCTGTGGGTGACCAGTAACATAACTGGAGAGTTCAGGAAGACCCAGATCACGGATTCAAGGCATGTGACCAGCAAAATGACGGCCATATTTTATTTCCACTTCCAAAAGAAAGCAGCTCCTCATTATCACTATTGAGTCTGTAAATATGTCACAAATGGTAAATACCTTTCTGACAATGTCTGCCTAATGAAACTTGGAGAGCAATGACAAGCCTGTCATTAACCTTTGGAACAACGGAGTGTGGTAGAATAAGAAATCACTGCTTGTACAAACTACTGTTAATGTTTTATGGATTATTTATCCAGAGATCACTCGTAATTAAGTAGGTTTGAACCTTGAAAAGTTAAGCTTTCTGAAGGTAAGTTGCTAAAGTAATTAAGTGAACAAATCACTAATTCTAATACCAGAAAAGAGGCCTAAATTCTTGCTATTAGAATCCAAACATAGGGACACATAACAACAACAAAAAATCATCTTAATCGGGCAAAGAGACTCTGCTAGGAAAGCAATACAACTCCTTTCCTTTCTTTTCCTTGCCTTCTCTCTCTCTCTCTCTTTTTCTCTTCTTTCCTTCCTTCCTTCTTTCCTCTTTTTTCTTTTTCTCTTTCTTCCTTTATTTTTTCATTTCTTTTTTCTTCTTTTTTTCATTTTAGTGAAGTACTTCTCTTAAAACTTTATATGTATTATTTCATTAAGAAGGGTCTATGGAGTTTATTCTGTTCCTTTTCTTAGGTGCTGTCAAGTCAGGTCCGACTCATAGCAACCCTATGTACAACCAAACAAAACACTGACACTCTGCCATGCCTGGCACTGTATCAGTGCTTCTCTACTATTCATAGGGTTTTCAAAGCAAATTGTTTCAGGAGTGGGCTGCCAGGTCCTTCTCCCTAGCCTGCAGCGACTGGTATCCCCAGGGAGTCTCCTACCCAAGGACTAACTAGGCTGACCCTACTTAGCTTCTAAGATCAGGAGGGATTGGAAATACAAAGCATATTATTAAATCTGGTTATCTAACATTTTGTGTTTTGCCACATTTTTAGCATATATTAATTGTACAAAGTAATGGGTTTCACTGTGACATTTTCATACGTGCATACAACATACATTGATCATAGTCACCTCTTCTATTACCCCTTCTTATCTCTGCTCCCCACTTCCCCTTATCTCTATCTCCCTAAAAGTCTCCCTCTGACTTACACATTATTTTTTAACTACACCTTTCTAACAATTGAAACATAAGTGTTATGAAAACACTGCAAGATCCCAAAAGTTTCTAATGCATTTCATAAAGTTTTACAATGTATTTAATAATCATAGCTTTCTCATCAATTTGCAAGCTGCTCTATTAGTGGCTCTTGATTGTCTGAGATTTTTAAAGCTCTTCTGTTGATTTAACGTGTAGCCAAAGCTGAGGCCAGGGGTCAGCATTTCTCAAAGTGATTTCTGAAAAATACCTGTCTCATTATTTCCTGGGGTCTTATTAAAAATGTGGCTCTCTGACCTCTACCTTTGTTGTTGAGCTTATTCAAATCAGAGTCTTTGGCTTGGGCCTTGACATCTATGTTTGTAAGAAGGCATCTCTCTTTTACTCAGGGTTACTTTCAAGGCTAAGTAGAAACATAATCATGAGTTCTGATTTTTTTTCCCTTTCCAATTATCAAGAGATTTCTGAAGTTCAAATCATAGTCCCAGCAGCTTTATTTTTACTTTGGTCTATAGTGGTAACCTTGTTATCAAGATTTGTTTGTTTGCATATCTATTTAGTTATTGATCCCTGCTTGCTTAAGTCTCTGAGATCCAAGACAAGATAATTTCTTAATCCATCTGAGGAAGATGCCACTCATACCTTTTAATGTTGGTACTAGCTTGATAAGAATTCTAGGAAATTAATTCTATGTGAAAAATCAATTCTTTTAAGGTTTAAAGGATTTAAGAATTTAGCAAAGTTTACATTCCCGTGAACAAGTTGGTACAATCCTTTTGGAAGATGGCCATTCTGGCTCTGGAAACCCAAGAAAACAATGCTGGGTTTCTATGGCAGGGTTCTCTTACTCCCTGTGATTTAGTCTGCTCTCCCAGCCCCCATTCATGGATTCCACAAGCAAGCGATCTTGAGTTTTACTTCTTCTGACATCCCTAAATCAGTATGAACCCAGACAATCTCTCCCAGTGAGAGTTAGTAAGTTATGTCCGGTTTCATGTTCCTGGCATGAGTTCCTGGGCATGGTAAGGGTATACAACCACTTGGTGGTATCTTTAAATTCTTTTGCCCTTGATACTATAAAGATAAACTGATAAGTATGCCTTTGCAACTTGACATATTTAGCATTTAACTGACAACTCTTCCTTACTCTGGTATACTAACCAAAGCAGTAAACATTTTTTTCTATTGAATATTTTATGCAGATTTGGAACATAATGGAAATGAGTTCATAAATTAAAAATACTAGGTAATACTTATTGATTCCCCACACGTCTGTCAGTTTGCCACACTGTGGGGGCTTGTGTGTTGCGATGAGGCTGAGAACTCTGCCACTGGTAGCTCAGATATGAGCAAGGTTACCCATGGTGGACAGGTTTTCAGCTGAGCTTCCAGACTAGGACAGAATAGGGAGTAGGACCTGGTGAACCACTCCTGAAACAACTAGCAATTGAAAACCCCATGAATAGCAAAGAAACACTGTCAGATATAGTGCCAGAAAATGAGCCCCCCAGGTTGGAAGCACTCAAAAGACTACTGGGGAAGCATTGCCTCCTCAAAGTAGTGTCCACCATGATGACAGAAATGGAGTAAAGCCCCAGGAACCTCCATTTGCTGATGTGGCATGACTCACAATGAGGAGAAACAACTGTAAACATCCATTAATAATTGGAACATGGAATGTACATAGTATGAATCTAGGAAAATTAGAAATCATTAAAAGAGAAATGGAGCACATAAACACTGACATTCTAAGAATCAGTGAGCTAAAATGGACTGGCTTAGGCCATTTTGAGTCAGACAATCATATGGTCTACTATTCTGGGAATGATTAAGGAGAAATGGGGTTGCATTCATCTTCAAAAAAAAAACATTTCAAGATCTGTCATGAAATACAATGTTGTCAGTGATAGAATAATATCCATATGCCTAAAAGGAAGGACAGTTAGTATGACTATTACTCAAATTTATGCACCCACCACTAAGGCCACAAATGAAGAAAGGGAAGACTTCTATCAGCTTCTGCAATCTGAAATAGATCAAACATGCAATCAAGACATACTGATAATCACTGGTGACTGGAATGCAAAGGTTGGAAACAAACAAGAAGGCTCAGTAGTTGGAAAATGTGGTCTTGGTGACAGAAATGAAGCTGGAGATTGCATGATAGAATTTTGTCAGACCAATGACCTTTTCATTACAAATACATTTTTTCAACATCATAAACGGAGATTATACACATGGACTTCACCAGATGGAACATGCAGGAATCAAATTGACTACATATGTGGACAGAGATGATGGAAAAGCTCTGTACAAAATGTCAAAACAAGACCAGGTGCTGACTGTGGATCAGACCATCAACTTCTCATATGCAAGTTCAAACTGAAGCTGAAGAAAATTAGAACAAGTATACAAGAGCCACAGTATGACCTTGAGTATATCCCACCTGAGTTCAGAGACCACCTCAAAAATAGGTTTAATGCATTAGACACAAA